>JAQZBX010071469.1:0-15235 GCA_029593785.1 Cabassous unicinctus | reverse complement strand
GAGATTACATTAGAAGGACTGTGACTAAAGACATTTAGACAGAATATGTGTTGATAGGGTAATTATTAGGTGGAGTAAATTGCAATGTAGAAGCCTTAACAAGTGCTTGTATAGTCTCTTTTCCACAAAAGAGATCTTGTAGTAGAAAAAAAAATGGTTCTTTACTTCTAGTAAATACCAAATTCAAGAATAATATTTTTGAAGTTTTTCACTGTAAAGAATATTTTTCATTTTGAGTGGAAATTTTTTGATACTGGAAATCATACCTGCTCTGGTGGTTTCTTCTCTACCCCATGCAGTGAGAATCAATAGAGAATCAATGCTGTGAGGCAGCTACCTGGGGCCACCTAAAATGAAAAAGACATTTTGGAATTAGGAAAAGGAATCTGCAGACGTTAATAATGATGGTCTCATAATAAGATGTTTTCAGTCAATCAACAGTACTTACTGTATACACACTGAATACTGGGCCCAGTATTATGTGGGCAAGAAGATGCAAAAGAGAAATTGGAAAGAATCTAGCTTAATGCTGATAAATATTTGTGAAATAAATGGATGGCTGTTTGAAAATGGAAAAAAAAAACTCACAAAAACATAACCCTTTCTTTGGATAAGTTTATAAAGTACTTGGGAAAGCATGAAATAACACGAAAAAGTTCCATTATTACAGAATAACAACATAAGTTGAACTGTACAAAATGTTTATAAATAATTTTGCAACTGAATATGAGATGAATAGCAAAATTTGAATGGAGTTAGACAGAGAAGCCTTCCTAGGTGACGGATTACTTGTGAGGAACCTACTGAAACCATAGAGGTCCCAAACCCTAATTCTGGAGACCAGATGCCCCCCAGAAAAGAATACCGTAAAACTGTTTCATACACATACATACACACACACACACGTGCTAGATAGTTTATGGTGTACATGTCAGGCAGTGAGTTACCTTAATCGAAAACAGTGGCATTTAGCTGTAATCATATGAGAAAGACAATACTCCAGGTCAACTACAAGGGCTTGTTAACATTACAACTGAGTTTGCAAGAACTGTTTGGTATTTGATTGCTAATGAATGTCTGTGTTTAATACATTTTGGTGTATATGGCAGAAAGTAGTGTGAGATAGATTTTTAATCAATCTTGATATCAAAATTGGAGGTGTAGGGAAGCAGTAGTGGCTCAAGTGTTTGGGCTCCCATCTACCATATGGGAGACCCTGTGTTCATTTCTCCACGCCCATGGAGAGTTGGCGCAGCAAGATGATGCAACAAAGGGAGACAAGCAGACACAGAGGAAACGCGCAGTAAAAAGACACAGCAAGCAGCAAGGGGCGGGGGGTTGGGGGGAAATAAATAAATAAATAAATCTTAAAAAAAAAAAACAAAAAAACTGCCCCTTGCCTGAAACTTCTTCATTGTTTAGACAGTCCAAAATATAATTGTGATTCAGTATGAAAAGCAGGAAGTTGTTATATGCTAAGAGTTAAGAGCAAAGTTATGGAAAGCTACATGACTGTGGACAAGTTACTAAATGCCCCTGAATTCTACGTTTCTATAAGTGTGATAGGAATTAAAATAAGCTAAAAAATTGACTGCTTAGCACAGTCCTGGCACATCATGAGTAGTACTACATAGTATTTGTTATTTTATTAATGCTTTGATAGATGTATTTATTTAATATAATCAACAACCATTTTTTCATGTTTAGCACTTGCTACCAGGCAGAGGGGAAGCAGTGATCAAGAAAGACAGAATCCCGGCTATCTTGAAGCTCTGGTTTTAGAGATGTATACATGCTGTGGCTATGTAGAGGAACAGACATTATTGAGATCCTGTTGTGCTAGGTGTTTGCTTTTAAAGGGTTTATCCAGGAAATTGTTTTTATCTCTGAATTATCTACTATTTTAATTTTGCTGCTTCTATCGCAACTGGGATTAAAGCAAAGGGGACTGTTTGTAGTAGTTTCAAATTCAAGCCTTCTACTGCTCTCAATTTACCTTGACTTTTACCTCTATGTAGGTACAAGACAATTCACGAAATTTCATAGCCAAATCAAATATACAGCTGGCTAAAGTAGATCAATAAAAATGTGAGCCAAAGAGAAATCAAGACCTTATGTTTTACTCTTCTTTATTGGATTAGCAGTTAGCAAAGTGCCTGGTACATAATAAGCACTTTATAAATGAATGTGATAAATGTTGATAAATATGAGAATACTCAGATACCCCTATTAAACTTACCCAAATAATGTAAGACTCTTAGGTTTATCTTTGAATGGTCAAAGATAACTGAGATAATAACTAAACTATTATTTAAGATATCTATATTATCTAAGATAACTAAAAACTATGTAAGGTATCTAAGGAGTCTGATCACATAACACGTTTTAACATATGTTTATATTTATGATTATTTCTACAATATTATCTGTAATATCTATAATTTTGCCAACAATAACCACAGCTATATTTCATGAATGCAGAGGCCCCTTGTTCTGACAAGTGCTTTGATGTCAAGTTTGCTAACTGACATTGTCCAATAATGAACAGCTCTGCATAATGCAGGGAGGAGAAATGAAGATCCCAGCACATTTTGAGAGGTAGAGGGAATGAGAGGAGGAATGTGGAGGGTGGGGAAGAGCAAGGGAAAGATGGAACTAATGGGACACATGGCCAGTGACCACGTGGGGCAGAGTTGACCTTTCCCCATTAACATACAAATTTTTTGTACAATAGACAAAAATAACAAATAATTGCAATGGATATATTTTTTGTGAAAATCAGGAAATGAATGCATTTCATATGGGATTGAGACAGTGTGGGAGAATGTAAACTCCCTGAAAATTAGCATGTATCCCAGGGAGAACTTTGATATTTCATAGGACATGAAATTGGAAGAGGAGTTCAAGAAAATTTCACTATACCATCTAGTAGTTGAAGGCCATCACTGAACATAATACAAATAAACTACAGTAATATTATTTATGCAATGTAACATATAAATGTTCATCTCAAGATGGCAGTCAGAATAATGGCTCCCCAACATGCCCATATCCTAATCCCCAGAGCCTGTGGCTATGTTACCTTACATGGCTAAAGGTAAGTTGCAGATGTGAATAAATTAAGGATCTTGAGATGGGAAGATGATCCTGGGTTATCTGGGTGGATCACATTGTCATCACAAGGGTTCTTATAAGTAAAAAATAGAGATAAAGGGACAGAAGAAATTAATATATTCAGATTAGTAAGGTCTTGATTAAATAGGAGTTGATTTAAATTGAAACTATCCACAACTTTTCAAGACATGGCCAAATAATGAAAAAACAACAAAGCAGATTGCTTTAGCAGTGGATGGAATAGGGGATGGCAACTACTGTACAATTTAAAATGGTGAATTTTATGTTATGTGAAATTTTATGTTATGTGAATGATATCTCAATAAAAATAAATCACCTGGCTCAATGAGGATTACACAATAATAAAGTTTTGCTTTAACCTAGTGTTTGAACTGTATCAGTGAAACACTCTTATACATTTCTTTGTTTTGAAAAGGTGATGATGATGGTGATGATAGTGATAATGATTATGATGAAGACTTCAGCTATGCTGCTTATTGTTCAGCCTGATTCAGTTCCTTTAAGGTCTGTTTTCACTCTAAAGGAACATAATAAGAAATAACAAACACTTCCCAAAGATAATGTTCATCAGTCATTAACTTGCTTCTGATCCACGTACATTGTCTTCCCTAGCCTTATCCCTTATTTGTTTTTCTCCAACTTTTTCCTTACTAATTTCTGCCCATTTTATACTCAGCCCTAGATTCATTTTGTCTTCCCACCTCTAACCTGAAATACCACTTCCATCTCCTCTCTCTATATCTCATCTCCTTTATCACTCATCATAGTGGGCCCGTGAGCTGCCTTCCTGATGCACTCGTTCCAAGAGATTCCACCCCTGGAATCTCACTCCCTCTACACTTAGATTCGGTTGGCCCATCTACCTCCATCTCTAAAACCAGACTTTGACTGTTAGCATTTTCTTATCATTGTCAACAGGGTATTGGACATGATTAGAGATAAAAATTGAATCAAGAAGAAAGGAGGTAGGCCAGTACAATGGCAGGAAGGGAGGCTTTTATTTTTCAGGGTCAGCTTGAAGAGAGTAAGGAGCTTGGTCCAAAGATGGCGAGATAGGAGCTCGGGTGTATGAAGACAGAGCTGGTGAAGGTAGTCCAGACAGACCAGATAGCATCTCCTATCCCTGCAGCTAAGACTATCATAGCAGATATTAGAAAGGATGGGAGAAAAAGAAAATCTGGTTGAGCTTAGCTGTTTCTCATACAGCAATATTGAACGTAGTGTATCAATAGTTATTACCCTCAACCATCCATCACAAGGATGCATCACAGGGAAACACGGGGCTTTGAGTATGCATCAGGATCAACTGTAAAGATTTTTATTAAACTTACTGTTTGGATTCACATTTAAGAAGAACAAGACAAGAAGAAGTCTAGGCAGTTATGTGAAGTTGTATGAAGCAGTACTTTTATTTTTAAGTTGACATTTATTCACTGATATGGGGCAAGCAGTGTGATGATCAACTGCTATATATTTAGTCATCATAACAAACCTCAAAAATTGGCATTATATATTCCATTTTATAAATAAGAAAGGTATTCTTATTTATATCCTCTTTTCAAGATAAAAGGAATTGAATAATTCTACCCAATTGCTAAACATTGATACCAGATTCAATTTTGTGTCTGTCTGCCTATAAACTTATGTTTTAAACGTCTTTGAGATCTAACCTGTCTTTCAACCAGAGAGTGTGGTAACTGTCATAAAGCCATAATTTCAGATTTTAAAAATCATTTGGATCTTTCTTTTTTCTCTTCATTTCCCTCTTTTTTAAGGCAGGTTATGTGATTCATTAGGCAAAAATAGCCTTGTAATAATTTTTACTATATACACTGCCTTGTCCTTTCATTTGAGGACATTTGCCCAGGAGAAAATGGCTGAATTATCTCATAGAAAAGGCCCCTGCTTCTGTTCAGTATTTTTCTACAATTTCAAAAGATTTGCCTTAATTTCAACACTGGAAGCAAAGACTAATGGCAAATCACTAATGGAAGCTTTTATCAGGGACTCAGTAAATAACCAAAACTTAAAATACATTGAAAAGTAAAACTCTGGAAGAGAGAACTATCTAGAATAATATAAAGCCACACCTAATATTTCAGGTCAGCTGCAGATTAGTAAAGTAATGGGAGATACTGAAAAAACACATCAGGTTCAGAGATCTATAATTAACCCTGTCAACAGTTGTAGCAGGACAGATTCCTACTTAAACTTGTATCTTAATGAGACTTCTCTTTCATTTACTGTATCAGTACAGAGTCCAATGGGGACCCAAGGGATCTAAACACATTACAGCAGTTTAGAGTCAAGTTCATGCTCATTGCATACCCTGCCTTGGGCTTGGTGACATTAAATATTTAACTAACTGTGACCATGATGTTTTTGAGAAAGGGGCAGCTTTTATTGCATTTTTAATACATGCTTTTAAAAGAACAAATATAAAATTAAAAAGTCTGTGCCAAAGGTTTAAGGTAGAATAAATGGTCAAGGGAAAATGCAATCTCTGTTTAGTTCCTGTAATTGAATTATATTATAAAGCTTTCTAAATATATGTATACATCAAATTCTATAGTAACTAGAATGAAATGTGAAGTATCAAAAGCAATGAAAATTTTATCATTAAATTTTAATGCAAAAGTACAACTTGCATGAGAAAGCAAGCTTCTAAACCTTAAGGCAATATTAGAGAAGGTAAATTATTTTGAAGCCTGAGAGATGAATTAATTATCATCTTTTAGAAACATTTAAAATAGAGAAATGAATTGTAGATTTAAGAAAAACAGAGATCTTTTCAGTAAACAAATGGGTGGTTTGAGGAGTTTTATTGTGATCAGATTTTATCCTTGTTATTTAATTTGGCTCTAGAAAAAAACTTTTTAAAAAAGAGAATAAAAGAATGAATTTAAAAGAATGAAATTTTTGTTTTGCTCATATGCTTTCCATTTGTCATAGTCTTTATTATAGAAGCTTCTGCTATTAAAGACAGTATGGCAACATGCCACGTTAAGTTGTAATATGAAATATTTCATATATTTATATAATTAGCACAATACATTCAATTGAAAATAAGAAGTTTCTTTTATTAGAATAACACAAGTGACACAAAATAGAGTTCTTTGCTTTCTAACCCTTCTCAAACTCTTCCTGTCTGAGTAATTTGTTGTCTGTATAGAATCATAAAGGTGGGGCACGATCTATTCTTCAACATGTATTAAAATAGTAGACAGTAGAGGAGACAGAAATATATTAGCAGAGAAAAATCTAAGATTTACTGGAACCAGTTGAAGTGGTTTCTTAATATGCCATATAGACATCTCCCTGACTTAAAGGAAGTCAGAGTAAATTTAGTTTATTGTATTCAAGTGACCCATTTTAAAACATTTTAATTTAAGCCACTAAGCTTTGCTTTTCTTCATATTTTATCAGTACCTGACCCTATTATATTTGTCTACTTATTTTCTTTATCACTAGAAGATGTTTCACGGTGGCAAAGACTTTTGTCTCCTTTTACCAGTGCTGTATCCTCAGCACCTAGAGCAGTGTTTGACATAGGACATGCGTCCACATGCCATTATTGAATGGCTGAATGGATAGTGTTCCGTAAGTCCATTGGTAGATGTCAGTATAGAAGAAGGAATCAGAGAGTGCCCACATTCTATTCTGCACCAAATGTATTTTGTTATCTATGATATCCTGGTTAAGCCTTTTCCCTATCTCCCCACTCAGCTTCAGAAGGTAGAGAAGAGGATTCTGTGATGACTTCAGATGAGTCCCTGGTGCCCAGTTGATGGCTGCCATGGCCAGGGGATGGTGCTTGGGGACATTTTAGTCAAGCCTCCCAGCCCTTCCCTATGCAAAGACTCCTGGAGATTTCCTCACTTTAGTGCATTGTAAGAAGGGGGCCAAGGACCACGTCACATCTAGCATGTAAACAACAGGCTGTCGTTGATTTCTTGTAGATGCTCCAATCCAGGCCACCCAGTGGTCTTTGGTCCCTTGTAGAGTAAAGGAGCAAGTGGACGTTTGCCATAAAGCTTACAGAACATTTTGTTCCCAGAACAGTCAGATGAATGACTTTCCTCATACAGAGTTCCCCTGGGATCTGCTTATTTCAGTACTTCCTCTTTCGGCAATTAATTATTGGAGTAATTAATACTCCAGTCATGCTTAATTTCTTCATCTTCCCAGAATGCACTACGTGCCTCACTTGCCTTTGGTCCTTGGTGTATAAACTCCAACGGTCTGGAATATTCTTTCCTTTCTGCCTACCTCCCTGCTCCCCATACCCACTGTTTGCCTGGTTAACTTCCACTCATCTTTAAGGTCATTCCAGGCATCCCTTCTTTGAGAAATTTTTCCTGATTTCCTGGATCTGGGTTTGGTGTCCCTGTTACGTGTTCTCGTTATTATTCTGGATTTCCTTAGCACAATGTTTTTCGCCCCTGCCACCCACCCCATTGTAATTGTTTTATTCTTTGCTTCCAAAAGAGCATTAGCTTCCAGAAAGTAGATCCCATGATCCTGTGACATTCTTGCTCATTATTGTGTCTCCACATACTTATTAGGTGCCGCAACATGTATATGTATAACGAGAAGGAATTTGAACTCTATCCTGTGCTAAATGGGAATATCATAGTGTCATATCACCATATAATTGCTAACATTCTATAACAGAACTGACCCGGTAAACTCTCTTCAATATATTCTGTTTATAAAGAGACTAAGGATTCATGAAAAATTTCAATTTAATATCATTATGGAATATATATCCCAGGTTCTGGCACTTGAGAGGCCAAGTTGTCATCTAGAGTATACATTTCTGCCCTTCCCGGGCCACAGTAGATTCCTGGGCTGAGCTGCTGCCACTGGTGTTCATGACACTTGCTCTATGGTATGAGGCTGGAGGCTGGTACAGTTCTTCACTGGAAAGAGACAGTATGTGCACTACAGTTAAAATAATCTGCAATACTATTGGCAAGAGTGTAAAATGAATTTTTGCTGTATAATAGCATCGTATGACTCAATATTTTTCTAGGTGACTATTTTTCCTGGTGACTTATTCAAGCATTCTATAAATCATCCCTCTCCCCTCATCATCACTTTGATATTTTTTTGTTTGTTTGTTTTGCAGAGTCTGTAAGGACGAGACCTACGGGTGAGTCTTTCCAGCCCTCTTTCTTCCTCTGAGGCACTCTGAGTCTGTGCAGCTGGAGAAGTCCAAGCCCAGCAGCCTCCTCCCATCACGTGAGGCAGCTGAGGGCTAAAGGTGCACATGTGTCACACATCACCCCTTAGGCTCAGAGGAAACTAATTTCGCTAATGCCTGGAGTGGTCTGAATCACACCACCACACAATTAAACTGTGACAGAGATTAGGTCTAAAGTGACAGATGACTGCCAGCACAATATGAGATGTGCAAGCTGATAAATATCGATTATGATATGGAGACCAGGAGCATGACCCAAGGACTTCTGTGTGGATTATCACTAATTGCATTCATGTTTTGACCCTTCACATCCCTCTTAAATGTGACTATCCTCTGAAAGCACAGGATTCTGATCGGTGAATCAATCAGTAAGCTGTGATTGAGCTCCTCTGAGACAAAAGTGTCCTGCTGGACTCTGAGGGAGACACCAGTATGGGAGAATCCCCTAAAGCGAGAAGCCACTATATTTGAAAACTTGTGACGTGCCAGCTACGGCGAGGAGCTATGTGACATATATTATTGCGACAAGCCTGAGAGGTAGATAGCGCTCTCCCAGTTACACAAATGTGGACACGGAGGCTCAAGTTAAAGTCACAGAGCATCCAGGGAAGTCATGTAGAATTTGAACTCAGTTATGTCTGAATTCAAAGACGAGGCACCCAAAGATCACTAGTTCTGCCAAAACTTTAATAAATAGAGGGGCAAGGTCTGCCCCTCAGTCTGCATTGAGATCTCCAAGGGGGGCTCTAGAAGAGGCTAACAAAAGGGACTGATAGAGGCTCTCCCCAGAAAAAATAAAGATACTTATTTTTGCATATTCTTTTAGAGTTCATGCAACCACTGAAACTCATCCACAAGCACTTAGATCTCAGACTAAGGACTCAATCTACAGGGATAAAACACAGTCTTATTAACTTTTTCTTCCCCATTGGTGCATAGGATTATGTCAGGCACAGAGTTGGCAGTAAATAAAGATCATTGAATAGAACAAAAGAATTAAAGAACGAATCAGTCTCATCTCAGCTTGGTCCTCTACTGTAACTGTGGCAAATGCATCCCATAATAACCAAAGGAAGTAACAAAATAGGCAAAATGTGGCTCTGGATATTTTCTTTTCTGAGATTTTACTAATTATTACATTATATGCTATAAGGTATAATTTTTAGCTTCTTTTAGGTTTCTGACATTTTTGATACTTAAGCATACAACTTTAAATCCCTGTGTGCTTTCCCCACAAACCAGCATCCATACTTCAAATACCAGGTTATATAAATATCACACTTAACAAATAGCAGTAAATTAAGAAACACAGGAAAACATTCTGAACTTTGGGTTACAATCATGGGTTTTAAAGTCAGAAAAACATGGATTTAAATCTTTTCTCCATTCATTGAATACTGTGGGACTTTTGGCAAAACACCTACATGTTTTAAATCTCAGTTTTATCATCAGGAAAATAGAGATAATAAGATACATGTGTCATGTGGTTGTGAGTATTAACATAAGACAATATAGATAAAGCAGTTAGAATAGGCTCTGCATATAAAAAGTACTTAATAAATGGTTGATTTATTAAAAGCACATCTTATATTTTACTGATTTACATTTCACTAAGTACTATTCTCAGTTTGTTATATCATCTATCCTTCCATCTTCCAATCTCTATCTATCTATCTATCTATCTATCTATCTATCTATCTATCTATCTATCTATCTACCTACCTACCTAACCCATCTATATGCTATCTAAACTAATGGCTTCTTTAATCTTCACCACAGCCCTATGATATTTGATGATTATTTCCATTTCACAAAAGAGGAAACTGAAGCTCAGAGAGGTTAAGTTGCACAAAATTACACATTTAGTAAAACTTAGGTTTCTTGAACACACCTTTTCCTATCTTTGTCTATCTGCACTAAAACTAAAAAGAGACAATAGCCCCTATAAAAACAGAATACAAATTTTGCATAATGACCTCTTACCTGCTGTGACAAAAAGGCCTTATGCAGGGAACGTAAATATCAGAAAGATGTCAACGTTTAAAACTACATTCTGGGATAAATCCAGATATACTAAAAATAATTAGAATTAGAAGCATGCAAGTTGTATCAAACAGATCCTTTTTACAAACTCCTTGAGTCAGAGAAAAGCAAAAGATGTGAGACAGCTTACTGTAGTGGAAACGGAAGAGAACTTAATGTTTACCAAGCTAAGTTAAATCCTGGGTGACATGGGCCAATTAATTTACTGAACTTTGCAAAAAGACATTTTTCTCCTTTGTAAAATGAAAATAAAAATAAACCAGTGATTCTTGATAGATCCAAATATTTGTGATAAGGGTCTTCTTAGTATACTATAAATAGCATAGGTGGTATGAAAAGATGGCTCTGCACTCTAGGTTAATAGCCTCCCAAAGAAGCGTGCATTTCAAATATCGAGAGTCTCTATAACAGCAAGTTCTCAATAAATGTTTGTTGATTAGTTAAATAAACTTTGGAAAACATTACAGAATATTAAGTATGTATAGGGATTTGGACCTTTAAAGTTCGAAGCCTATAACATGTGTGGCCCCTGAATTGCAATGAATTTCCCTTTCATGACAACACAGCCCAGGTTCACTAACTTTGTTCATTTGACTCTCTTCATACAAATACCTTCTCCTGTGTAAGGGACTGGGGATAGACTGTTTCTGGTCAATTTGTGTAGTTTAGAACAGCTGTAATTACAATGGAGTTTCAAGAATCACTGCTATTTGAATTTATTAATATTTATGAGAAAATGACACCAAATGAATTTTATGGAAAATTAGGGGTGTTGAACCAGCATTATAAATCACATTTTTGCAACTGTTTCAGTGTTTTTCCATTTTGTGCAAATGTGATTTACAAGGCAGCTGTCATCTTTTATAATGCCACATATAAAAATCATTATTGACTATTACTAACTTTCTGAATTTATCAAATTATTAGCTTTGTTCCAATTACATTTTTAAGTATGACAGGAATATAGAGAGTGGGAACCATAGTTTCATGACTTACTGATAAGTAACCATTTGCTTAAATACAAAATCCTGTTTTTAAAGAACAAGTTATGGTTAAGAAACACACACAAAAGTTTCTTTTGATTTCATGTCTCATGCCATCTGTCACCAAATTACAAATGATTGCCTTCACTCATTTCCTATTTTTCACCAGCTCCTAAAGCTGCCTTTAAATATTTTAAAATATTCATCCTCACCTACCCTTGCCTCTGTCACCGTCCTAGTGAGGGGTCTTGTCATCTGAACAGTTGTCCTAGGTTCCTACCAGTTTGCCATTGCTTTATTTGTGTATGTGTGTGTGTGAGAGTGTGTGTATGTGAAGCATGGTGTTTTGCCTTCCTTCATTTCTTCCTTCCCTTTTTTTTTTAATAATAATTTTTTTTTTATTTTTTAAAAGATACTTAGTGTGATGATTAGGCTAATGTGTCAACTCGGCCAGGTAATTGTGTCCAGGCATTTGGTCCAGCAAAAACTGGGCTAATTGTAATACAAGAGCATTTATGGACTTTGATCACAAGTGAGTTTACTACATGGATGGCTGATTACATCTGCATCAATCAGAGAGGTTGTATCATCAATGGGTAATGCATTTATCCAAACAGTTGAATGCCATAAGAGGGGAAGTGATTTCAACATTCAGAGAGAATTTCCCAGCTCATCCTTGGACAGCCAACTTCTCCCAGAAACTCATCAAGGACCTTTCATCAGACTTTCTTCAGAGCCCCTGGCTTGCAGCCTGCCTGCGGAACCTGGACTTGTGCATCCCCATGGTCATGTAAGAGACTCTTAAAAAAATCTCATATTATCGACAGATATCTCCTGTTGATTCTGTTTCCTGAGAAAACCCTGAATAATACAGCTTGGTACTGGGAGTGGTACTTGAGAAACAGAGTCTTAAACATGGGATGTCTGAGGTGGTTCTGGGAGTTTTGTAATTGGCTCTCTAATTGGACTCAAGGGTACTAATGACTCCCTTTCCAATAATGAAGAGGTTGCTAACAGTCCATGGCATGAGCTGGCAAAAGAGATAAGCAAAATAGCATCACTCGATTCCCCTACTTCCACATTTATAAGAAACAAGGATCTGGGAGAGAGTGTTTTCAACACCTTAACAGAATTTTGTGGAGTCAAAAAGTATAATGATATTGGCTGGCTCCTCCTAGATCCTCTGGATACAGTTACAAAAGAAAGAGATGAGCTAAAGTCTTCAAATTTGAAACGTAAATGCCGCATGAATGATATGAAAGTTTCTACGTGTACCTTGAAAGAAAATCTTGTCTTCTGTAGCCACAGACTTGAGATATCTGAGAATCAAACTCAGACTCTCATTGTATGAGTAGCAGAATTACAAAGGAAACTAAAATCTCAACCTAGCAGGGTTTCTGCAATTAAAGTGAAGGCAATGATTGGAAATAAATGGAACCCCGAGGATTGGGACGGAGACATATGGGATGATGATAATATTGATGGGGACATTGGAACACTAAATTCTGCTGTGACTTTACCAGATATACCTGTGATGCCCTGGTCTGTGAAGACCACACCTTGTCAACCTTGTAACACCAGCCTCCAGCCTGCCCCAGGGAGTCTGGACCTCCTTCCAGCCCTGAGGAGTGTACCAGCCAAATTGAAGCCTGCACTGCCCAGCCTCTGGCCTACCCCAGAGAGTCTGGACCTCCTCCCAGCCCTGAGGCAGGTACCAGCCAAACTCCAGCAGGCACTGGGCAACTTCCAGTCTGCCCTGAGGAATCTGCCTTCCAACCCCTGCCTGAAGAGATTAATCCTGTCTCACCAGAAGAAAATGCAAAGGAATGCCCTGAGGTCAATAGCCTACAAGACATCTATAAACCTTCTCCTTACCCACCCCCACCACCCCTCTTGACTTCGATACCTATTACTAGACTAAAATAACAACAAGCCCCAAAAGGTGAAATACAAAGTGTGACCCATGAGGAAGTATGCTATACTCTGAAAGTACTGCATGAGTTTTCTAACTTATATAGACAGAAGTCAGGGGAATATGTGTGGGAATGGATATTAAGGGTATGGGATAATGGTGGAAGGAATATAAAGTTGGATCAGGCTGAATTTATTGATATGGGCCCACTAAGCAGAAACTGTGGATTCAATGCTGTAGTTCAAGGGGTTAGAAAGTGCTCTAATTGTTTGGGTGGCTGACTGAAACATGGAACAAACGATGGCCCAGCATGTCTGATGTTGAGATGCCCGATTTGCCCTGGTATACAGTAGATGAGGGGATTCAAAGGCTTTAGAGAGATTGGAATGCTAGAATGGATTTACCATTTGAGACCTGCCCACCCACTCCAGGAATGTCCAGAGGGCACACCTTTAACCAGGACTGTGAGGAATAAATTTGTAAAACTAACTCCATCTTCTCTCAAGAGCTCTGTGGTTGCTCTTCTCTGCAGTCCAGATATTACTGTCCGGAGGGGTGTAATGGAATTGGAATCCCTAAACATTATGGGGATGATCGGATCTTGGTCCGGTAAAAGTCAAGTATCGGCAGTTAATCACCAAAGGCAAGGTGGGCATGGCTACCGCAATGAAAGACAAATTCTAAACAGCATACAGAATAGTCTGAGTCGCATGGAGTTATGGCATTGGCTAATAGATCATGGGGTACCAAGAAGTGAAATACATGGGCAGTCCACTAAATTTCTTCTGGATCTGTATAAGCAGAAGAGTTTAGGTGGAGTGAACAAAACCCTAACTCAAATTACAGATGCAGAGAATCACGGCGCCTTAATCAATTCCCAGATTTGAGACAGTTTACAGGCCCAGAGCCCCTTGAATGAGAAGGTAAGGTCCCCTTGGGGAAGGATCCTGTTAAACTGCCAAAAATTTATACTGTTCATCTTCCTCCCACCTTTCCCCAGGGAGACCTACCGCCTCTTGCCAGAGTAACTGTGCATTGGGGAAAAGGAAATGATCAGACATTTCAGGGATTATTAGACACTGGCTCAGAAGTCACATTAATTTCAGGAGACCCAAAACGTCATTGTGGTCCACCAGTCAGAGTAGGGGCTTATGGAGGTCAGGTGATTGATGGAGTTTTAGCTTAGGTCTGTCTCACAGTGAGTCCAGTGGGTCCCCGGACCCATTCTGTGATTATTTCCCCAGTTCCAGAATGCATAACTGGAATAGACATACTCAGTAACTGGCAGAATCCCCCTATTGGATCCCTCACTTGTGGAGTGAAGGCTATTATGGTTGGAAAGGCCAAGTGGAAGCCTCTATAACTGCCCCTGCCTAGCAAAATAGTAAATCAAAGACAATACTGGATTTCTGGAGGGATTGCAGAGATTAGTGCCACCATCAGGGATTTGAAGGATACAAGCATGGTGATTCCCACCACATCCCCATTCAACTCTACAATTTGGCCTGTGTAGAAAACAGTTGGATCGTGGAGGATGACAGTAGATTATTGTAAACTTAACCATGTGGTGACTCCAATTTGCAGCTGCTGTCCCAGATGTGGTACCATTGCTTGAACAAATCAACACTTCCCCTGGTACCTGGTATGCAGTTGTTGTTCTGGCAAATGCTTTTTACTGGTTAGTAAGGACCACAAGAAACAGTTTGCTTTCAGCTGGCAAGGCCAGCAGTATACCTTCACTGTCCTGTCTTAGGGGTATATCAAGTCTCCAACCCTATGTCATAATATTGTCCACAGGGAACTTGATCATCTCTCCCTCCCATAAGACATCACACTGGTCCATTATATTGATGCTATCATGTTGATAGGACCTACTGAGCAAGAAGTAGCAAAGACTCTAGATTTATTGGCAAGGCATTTGCATGAGAGAGGATGGGAGATAAATCCAACAAAAAT
>JAQZBX010071467.1:0-15228 GCA_029593785.1 Cabassous unicinctus | reverse complement strand
GTTCAGAGCTACCAAAAATCACACTATTTTCACAGCTTAAAAATAAACCAAATTGACATATTTTTTTATCCAATCAGTTTACATTTTCCCACAAGAGTGACAGTATGTGAAAGTTAAGATTCTTATACTAAACACTAAAGCCCTCTTGCATACTTCTTATTTTTATTTAGAAATAATATAAAGTTGATTAAAAGTACATTGTATGAACATGCTTTTTTTACATGACATGCACATATTACATAATTATAAGTTTAATTACAAATATAAAATAAAAGTCTTGTTTTATCCAGGGGTGAGGTAACTTTGCACAGTTCTAATTAAATTACTGATCTGTATTTCAAGGTATATGTAGTTTATTGCCCAGAACATTTTTGTTATTATTTGCTTCCTTTGTGTTCTTTTTTCTTTAAAAGTCCCTTAAAGAATGGTTAAGAATAAAGTCTGCCAAAATATGAGTTTTATTCCTCTTTGTATTCCTAGCACATTATCTGGTAATAAAGGTTTGATGGATGGATGAACAAATGAATGAGTTCAAAGTTCCAGTTTTTAAAGTATTTACTGAAAGAAATTTCCATATTTAAAAAAACCCAAACTTTTTAATATTCACTATTTGAACACACTGTCAACTCAACAAAACTGTGGGTTTAAAGAAAAGATTAATTTAATGTTTTTAAGTCCCAAAGTGTCATTTTTATTAAAATGCTATTGTTTTCTAAATCCTGAGTCAATATTCTTTCTCCCTGTACTTGGACAGAACAAATATGCAGAGGCACCATCCGACTTGCAAATAGGCAATTAAAGGGACAACAGAGTCAGGAAAAGAGCAAACTGATTTAGTGAGAGAAAACAAAAAAGTCCCATTTCCACAATTCCTAGCCATATGACTTGGGTATGTCAACCTAAGCCTCAGTTTTCTCATCTAAAAAATCTGCCTGCCTACATAAAAAGAACAGGAGGAAAGTGCTCTATCGTGAAGTGCTATGCAAGTCTTAGTGATGGTTACTATTGCTATATCATGTGCTGTGTGGAGTTTAAACAAAGTGAGTTAGAAAGTAAAGAATATGAAAAACTTTGAGGTCGGGAGCAAAAGCAAAAGATCTCTGGTGTACTGAAAGTGGAACAAAAGGAAGAAGAAATTTAGAAAGTATCTAAATCTTTGACTTTCAGAATGACTAAGCATTAGCTTGCTCTAGCCCAGAAGATCCTGGGGGCTCTCTATTTCAAAAGGGCATCAAAAAGAGAATAAATAGGCCATTACATGTTGACCAAAGGGTGGCAAACTGACACCTGCATGCCAAATTTATCTGGTAGATGAGCTTTATTTGACCAATGCAGATATTATTGCTGTTACTTTTTAAGTTGAATTTGAGTGACTTTAGGCACATAGTCTCTCTGTCATTATAGTCTCCACCACTTTCTGTTGTTTTATACACAGCCCTTTGACCAATCAAAGCTTCTTGCTGAGCCCTAAAGTCTTTTGAGGTTTTGTTTTCTGCTGAAGGACAAGACCCTAGTTGATAGTTGATAGCTTGGGTATCTTTCTTCCTATGCTTGCCTGAAAGTATTCTAACTGGTCTCCACGCCTCCAGCCTCTATTCTGTCAACTCCATCCTCCAAACTCTGACTTCATTCCAAACTTGTTAACACAACAGACAATACCGTTGAAGAAAAGGTTCCAAGTCTTTTTTCAGCCACATCATATGCTTGTTCCTCTACTCTTCCCTCTAGGAATCCAACACTATCCACTTGCTAGATATGTCATTGCTATTTATACTTCTCAACCTTACATATGGTGTTTTCTGTGACTGGAATGCCTTTTGAACTGTTTTCTTATTTTCAAGGCTGAGGTCAAGTCTCAGGCTTTTCCTAATCCTCTCCCATTACCTCAATCCCCACTCCAGGTAAAATTAGTTACTGCTTCTGTGCTTTCATAGTACTCTGTATCCAATTTAAGGACTTATTCTATTGCATATGAGTTTCTGCATTCATGTCTGTCTCCCCCAGCAACTGTAAAACTTCAAGGCTAGGGACCCCATCTTATTTATTTTTGCATCTATCTCAGTTCCAAATATGGTGGTGATTTCATGATTGCAACTGAGTAAAAGGTTTGGAGAATACACAATTTTCAGCAGACTTTCCCAAAGAGTGAATAAATAAATGAATAACCACAGAAGGAGTGCATGTTATTTTCCATTCCTTTTAGGATCAATCTGCACTTTTATATGGATCTGCTTGATAGGGTAAGTAATATTCTATGGGGCATGGTATCAACCATCTGGATGGAGAACCAGTCTTCCAAACATGAACCTTTGACAAAGCATAGCAAGCTGGGAGCAATGCCAAATCATTAGTCTACTGTTACTTGCATTCTCCTTCCATACCTAAAGCTGCAAAAACACCAATTATAGCATAGGCTAAAGAAAAACTACCTGACACCCTTCTAGTGCATGCCAACCTTGAACATAGGTTACAATGCCTGATGAACCATACCTTAAAAACACTTCAGTAGCAACTTATCAGTGTCATTAAATGGTGCAACATTCAGCTTCACACATTGCTTTATTTGTTTATAAAATTATTCATTTTTTTAGTTAGGCCAGTAAAAATAATTTATTTGGGAAATGGGGGAAAGAACAGAGCTTGCTGAGAAATGGGAGAGAAAGATGGAAACACACACCAAGATTTGATGTAGGCCCCTCTAGGCAGAGAGAGTGGGCTCTGCCTCGTGTGATTACCTTTTAAACTGTTAATCATTCCACCCCCTTGCTAATGGTAAGAGGATGGACCCCAGTGGTTATTGGTTACCCCACCTATGGTCGGGGTCAATAGTGAGGCCTTTTTGGAATATCTGGGGCCAAGAGGAGGTCCCAGAAAGAGAAACTGGGACCTCAGGGTTAAACTCAAGGTCCTAGCAAGGTCTTGCAGCCAAGTTGTCTGGTGGCCATGCGGTCTGCCAGCCATGTTGCCTGTCAGCCAAGCTGTGGGTCGTCTTCTCCTCCATTATCCTGTACTAACCTGCCTCAACTCCTTCCTTAGAGAGTTCACGCCCTTATTCTTAAGGGCGGTGCTGAGGGGCAATGATCATTCATCTGCAGTTACTTCCTGCTAGTTAGGGCAGTAGTCTCTGCCTGATAGAGCGTAAATCTCTCTGGCTATTCTATTGAGGTTGAGGGAAGACACTGTGGTTGGCACTGGCTGAAATCCCTGCATGACTAATATCTTGTTTTGGAAGATGATGATTCTGGAAGAAATAAACTTAGTTAGAATTTTGAAGATACATGGCCCCACTAAAAGGATAAAGAAGATGGTGGTAAGTGGGTCCAAAAGGGGGCGTCAGCTATGACATACTGGACTATGAGAGTGAGAAAGTCCAGGCCCTTTCAGAAGCTGCATTCCCCTGAAGTTGGTGGGCTTCATCTTGAAGGTATTGAATGCTCACATATTGCTTTAGAAGAGAAAAAAGAATAATAGATTTTATATACGAAAGAAAGAGAATGAAAAAAAAAAACAAGTGTCAAAAATGAAATTCCCTAAGAGGTATTTCATAATTCCTAGTTTATACCTATTTAGAAAAACATGCCTAACTGTGAAATATTCTTATGTAACAGTGAACCAGCCCAATATCTGTTCTTTCAATGACCACTAGAGTAGATTAAGGTTAAACAAGGTTGTACAAAAAGTTCCTAACCTTTGAAACTTAAGCACAGTTGTATGATGAAACAGGGTCACATTTCTCTGCAATCTCAAAAAAACACAAAAAACCGAACATCAATTAAATCCCTATTCAGTACTATTCTAGATGTTAGATCTAGCGTGATGAATAAAACATAGTTCCTGTACTAATGGAACTTGCATTCCAGTGGATGGAGCTGATATTTTACTGATAATTGCAAATTTCTTAATTATTTTTTTTTAAATTTCAGTGTCTTGAGGCTAATATTAAAAAGAGTCAATATTTTGGAGAAAGGGTTTTCACACTATGCAGAATGAACGTCAACAACAGTAGTAAATCCTCTTGATAGACGAAGAAAGATTGAAAAATATTCTAAAGTAAAGGTGAATAATATTTTAATTAAGTTCATTCTGAAAATATGGGAGTTATGGTTAGGACATTTCATAGTAAACTATATCCAAAGTTTAGAGATTACATAATCTTTTTGAAAATAAACAGTGATAAACTTTAAGAGATGGCTTAAAGGTGTGTTTCTGAGGAGACTTGAGAAATACTCAAGGCTAATCAGGTGACCAGTCTCTAGCCACAGGACATAGCAATTGTACCTCTAGTTTTTCTGAAGGAAAAATGTGTGGATTTCCAATTCTAATGGACTACATATTTTAAAAGGTCTTCCTGTTAAAATACAAATTGGTTGTCAGTAAGTTGGAAGAAATTCAATTTTTAATCCACTGTGTGTTTGCAAGAAATTGAGAGAACTATCAAAAAGAGAAAGAAACAAAGGAAGGAAAAAGAAAGAAAAAAAGAAAGTGAGAAAGAAAGAGAAGAAAGAAGGAAGAAAAGTGTGTTGCAACCAGATAAAGGAGCAGTGTTTTCCATAAAGGTAAATGCAGATATTAACTCTGAGATCTGAAGACTCAGCCTTAGACTCCCTGCCAGGTGTGAAAGAAGAACTAAAGTGCTGTGGGTTAAGTTATGTCTCCCAAAAAGATAAGGTCAAGTCTTAATCCCTCGGTATCTCAAAATGTGACTTTATTTGGAAATAGGTTTGTTACAGATGGAATAAGGCAAGTTAAAAGGAGACCATCCTGGAGTAGGGTGGGTCTTTACCCCAATAGGACTGATGTCCTTATAAGAAGGGGAGAGGACACACATACAGACACAGAGAGAAGACAGAGGAAGAGGCTATGCCATAAGCCATGGAACACCAAGGATTGCCTGCCACTGCCAGAAGCCAGGAAAGAACCATGGAACAGATTCCTTCCTACAGATTTCAGAGTAGCATGACCCTTCCAACACCTTGATTTAGCTTCTGGCCTCCAGAATTGGGAGACCAATTTCTGTTGGTTAAGCCATCCAGTTTAGTAGTATTTTGTTCCAGCAGCCTTTGGACACTAAGACACCAAGATTCTCATACTAAGTCAGGACCGCAGAAGATGATTAAAGTAACCTCTGACTTCCAGCAAGAATAAAGGCAAATCCTTTTGTCAAGATTTCTTAAGATTAAGTTAAACAGAATATGAGTTCTCAATCACAAATCATCAAACAACAAGAAAACAATTCACAATGAGTGAACGTCAGCAAAGACAATACATAAAGATGATCAACTATCAAAGATTTTGATATTAGAATTATTAGACACCAGATGCAAAATAATTATGATTAATATGTTTAAGTAATGGTAGTGAAATAAAAATGAGTAAAGATCAAGGGATGTCAAAAAAGGCCAGGCACATTTAAAGAAGTAGCTACAATGTTTAGAAATGAGAGTTATAATTAAAAACACAATTGTGAATGGATTAAACATCCAATTAGACACAGCTAAAGAGAAAATGAGTTAACATAAATATAGATCTGAGGAAATTAACTAGACTGTAACAGAGAGAAATGAGGAGATGGAAAATGTAAAACAGAAATTGAGAGACCTGGAGGGTAGAATAAGGTCAAGCTTACATTTAATTGGAATTCCAGAAAGAGAAAACAAAGATCATAGAAGATTGACAATATTTGAAGTGACACTGTTGGAGAAATTTCCAGCTCTCGTGAAGGATGTAAACCCATAATGTAAACAGAATAAATAAATAAATAAATAAATAAATAAATAAATAAATAAATCGACACCTAGAAATATTGTAGTGAAAGTGTAGACTATCAAAGAAAAGTTAAGTCTTAAAAGTAATCTGAGAGAAAAGCTAAATCATTTAAGAGAATGACTAGACAGAGTACACTCTCAATAGCCATAATGGAAGCTAGAGTTGGTGTAATTTACCTTCAAAGTGAATTGCATTCTCAACTAAATTATCTTTGAAGAAAACTGTCTTTCAAGAATGAAAGTGAAATAAATATATTTAATATATTTCCAGCCAAACAAAATCCAAGAAAATCTATCACCAGCAGACTTTCACCAAAGGAACTGTTAAGCTTCTAACTAGAGCTAACATTTATATAGCATTTACTGCGTGCCAGTTTCTTTATATTTATTAGTCTACTGGTCCTCATAATAATCCTATGTGGTAGGCACCATCATTGTCCCCACTTTCAGAGAAGTTAAAGGACTAGGCAAAGTTAGCCAGCTAATAAATGGTAGTCCCAGGGTTTTAACTCAGGCAAAGTTCACGGTTCCGATGAGGGTGTATTACAGGCAGATGGAAAATGTTACTTGAATGGCCTGAAATGCAAAATAATGGACAAAAAAATCAGCAAATATGTTGGTAATTAGAAACAAATATTGTCTAAAAAGTGCTGCTGCTGCTGAAATAGTCTAATCTATGAGGTTTAAAATAATATTACATAATTGATAATGATTGAATATAAGTTGAGAGGGAGCAATGTTCAAGTGTTCTAAGGCTTATGTATCTTTCAAGATGAAAATTAAGATGTGAATTAACTTTAGACTTTGTTGATTTAAGAATAAATGTTTAAGAGATGTGGGTGACTGCTAAATAACTCTGCTGTTTATGGCTCTGCAGTTTGCCTCCTGCACACAGGCAATGCCAAGTGGCAAGTAAGGGCTGAAATCTGACTGCATGCTCATGTACTGTGATACAGGACTGTGTCAATCCAGAGAAAGGTGAGCCTTTTTTTCTCAAAGGTCCCTTTACTCACCAAGCAGTGTGAGCTGGGACAAACACCCAGAAGAAGCTCTTTTTTCTAATTTGCCTGTTGACAGGAAGTGTCTTATGCTAAATTGCACAAGGCATTTTGTAAGCAGATCTTCTACCAAAAGAATAGATTTTGAATAGATTTTTTTTATATAAGAATGAGGTAAAATGAATTAAAAAAACAACAACAACAATAGAAGAATGAGGTCATGGAAAGAGATGGATAATGCAAAGTAAGATGTTAGAAACAAGTCTAAATATATCAATGATTGTAATTCTTGTAAATGGACAAAACTTACCAGTTAAAAGCCATAAGTTTTTATCCTGGATATCAAAAAAAAATCCTATACTGTTTATAAGAAACACAACATCACACAAAGGTTAAAGGACAAGGATAGGAAAAGATATACTAGCAAAATGCTAAGTAAAAGAAAGCTTGGGTAGCTATTTTTCTACACAGAAAAGAGAAAAGGTATTAAACAATAAGCATTTTTAAAACTAAAGAGGATCACTACAAAATGCTAATAGGATTCATGAGGAAGATATAGCAATTTGAAACATGGATGCACTTAAAATTTTTAAATAAAAAATTTAGAGAACTTCAAGAAGAAATTCACAAATTCATCACCATAGTGGAAAATTTCAGCACACTTCTCTCACTTAATGACAAGACAAGCTGACAAAAAATTAGTAAAGCTATGGAAATTTTGAACAACTAAATGAACAGGTTTGGGCTACTGGATTTATATGGAATGATGCACCTAATATTTAAAACTATGTTGTAACAAACACCGACTATGTTCTAGCCCACAGAACAACTCTCAATAAATTTAAAATAATTTTATCATATATATCATGTTATCTGACCATAATGCAGTTAAGTTGGAAATTCATAACAAAAAGAACAAATTTTAAAGGGCTCTATACACACATATGCTAATAAAATAACATTCTAAAAAACTCATGGGACAGAAAAGAAATAAAAACGTAGACTTACTTTTAAATACACAGCAATAATTGAAAATGAAAATACAACATACCAAAACCTATGGGATAGTCTGAAAATATATTTCAAAGTAAATGTATAACTTTAAAGACATTAGAAAAAAAACAGAAAATTAAGAAGCTAAGCAGCCACACTAAAGAAGTTTAAAAAATAACAACAAAGAAACCCCAAAAAGCAGAAATTAGTAAGAAAGAAATAGAACAGAAATTAATGAAATAGTAATATTGTTTATTTATGCCCTCTTTCTTTTTTCCTTGACCATTCTTGCCAGAGGTTTGATTTGAGAGAAACTGAGGCAATGGATTTTTAGAAATTCCATGAAGAACATCAATGTGCCAATTTATTGACATTTGCTTTGGTGCAGTTATATTTATTCAAGAATTTTCAACTGGTCAACCAAATTACTATTATGCAGCATACTTACTACAGATATACCGGAGATTATAAGGATAAAAGAACATATGGAAACTTTATGCCAACACATTTGAAAACTTGGATGATATTGACAAATCCCTATAAAAAATATAACTTAGCCAACCCAAATCAAGATGAAATGGAAAGCCAAGAATGTCTAAAGCCATTTAAAAAACTGAATCAGTAGTTGAAAATCTTCCCATGAAGAAAACATGAGTTCCAGATGGTTTTGAAGGCAATTTAAGAAATTAAAAAAAAAAAAAAAAGACTATTTCAATCTTAAATAAAGTCTTTCAGAGCATAGAAAAGGAGGAAATGCTTCTCTACTCACCCTATAAAGCTGGTAATCTTGATGCCAAAATAAGACAAAGATGGTATATGAAAGGAAATTTATCAGACAATCTTACTCAAGACTGGTATATTTTCTAAAGAAAATATTAACAAAGGAACACAGCAGTGTACAACAAAGAGTACATGATGACCAAGTTTAATCAAGAATACCAGGGTAGTTTAACACTAGAAAATATATAAATGGAATTCATCAAATTACAAATTAAAAGAGAAAAACATATCATTCTCTCAACTGATAAAGAAATGGCATATGATAAAATTCAACACAAAATTTTTTTGCAAAAGTTAAAAAAAATTTAAGATTCAATAAAAGGTATCTGCTAAAGCTATAGTGAATATCATTATTAATGGTGAAAAGTTAGAAAAATTTAGAAGCTATGACAGTTTGAAATTATTTTATGAATCCCAAAAAGAAAAAGATTATGTTCTTGAAGTAATCTATTCCTGTGGGTTTGGGGTTCTTTCGATTGGCCTATGTTAGTGAGATGTGACTCTGGAGCTTTGTATAAACAGAGACACAGAAAAAGGAAGCTGCCATTTTGATCCTGCATGTAAGAAAAAGGAGAAAGTAGAGAGAGGATTCCAGATTCTCCTACAGCTGCAGAAAGGCAGAGAAGCCCTGAGAGGCTGAGAGGGGTCCCAGAGTCTGGAATCAGCAGATCACAGAAATATGGAAAGAGGCCCATGAAGCAGCTCAAGGCTAAGGACACGAGCCCTGCCAAATGCCTGATCACCACCTGGCATCACTTGTCACACCAAAACATCTGACTTTGGTGAGAAAGCATTTCTGATGGTGCCTTGATTTGGATATTTCATAGCCTCAGACTGTAAGCTTTTACCCCAAATAAAATTCCCATTATAAAAGCCAAGCCATTTCTGGTATTTTGCATGTGGCAAACTAAGACAGAAGCATTGTCTTTAAAACCCAAAACAAGCTAAAATGTCCATTATCATCATTCCTATTCAACATTGAACTGGAAATCCTAGATGATATTGTAAAAGAGAAAAAAGAAATAAAGGCAGAATAATTGGAAATTTTTAAAAAACTCAAATCTAATCTTACTTGGTGATATGATTGTCTACATCAAAAATCCAAAAGAAACTACAAACGAATTACTAGACTAAATAAAAAGGTATAGCAAAGAGACTGGGTATGCAGTCAATATACAAAATCAAATGTATCTCTATAAAACACAGAAAAAGCAATTTTTTTAAAACAGCAATAAAATAGTGCAGGAAGAAAATAATCTACCGAAAGATGTGCAAGACCTTAATGGTGACCTTTATAAAATACCAAAATGAATTAAAGTCCTAAATGTAAGAAAAAGGAGAACTATATACCATATTGACAGATAGAAAGACAATGTAATAAAGAAGTTAATTATCCCTAAACTAATCTATGGATTCTATGCAATTCCATTCAAAATCTCAACAAAGTTTATAGAGAAAATTGTCTAACTGATTCTAAAATTTATATTGAAAAGCAAAGAATGAAGAATGGCTAAGATGTGCCTGCAGAACAAAAAATAAAATTAGAATTTCTGTTCATTGAAAGACTGTAAAGAAAGTAAAAAGCTAAGCCACAAAATGGGAGAAGATATATAAAACACATGTAACCAAAAACATGTTATTATCTCTCCCTCTCTTTCTGTCTCTGACTCTCTCCCTCTCTCTCATCCCTATAAATCAATACAAAAAAATCACAAACTATGTACTATGTACACAATAAAAAATGGACAAAAGGAATGAGCAGGACCTTCATAGATGTGGAAATAGAAATGTGAATAAACATATGAAAGATGTTCATTTTCAATAGCAATCAAGAAAACTCATATTAATACCAAAATGAGATACAACTTTACATCCACTAAATTAGAAAAACTATATAAAAAATCTGGCAATACTAAGTTTCGGTGCTGATGTGAAGCAAATAGAACTCTTCTATATTGAAGATAGGTGAGAAAAGTGTATAGGTATTTTTGGAAAACAATTTGGCATTATAAACATGGGTAGAACATGCCCTACTATAAGTCAGCATTTTCCTTTCTTAGGTATATATCCTTGAGAAACTCTTGTTTCTTATCAAGAAACAGGTACAAGAATGTTTTGAGCAATAAATATCCTCTAAAAGAAACTATTTAAACTAAGTGTGGCATATTAACATGAAGAAATACTATTTTAGAACTGAAAATAAATATAGCTATATAAAAACAAACTGGATGACTCTTATCTACACAATTTTGAGTGAAATAAGCCATCCATCCAGTCCAATATCATTTTTATAAATATTGAAAACAACATTTTTAGTGATAAATATGTAATAAAAGTTATTTTAAAGAAAAAAGAGCAAAGTATGATAATACAAATTTTCCTGTGGTGGGGGCAGCAAGGGCATAAGATTGGAGAGGAACCAAACATGCATTTTAACTTATTAGAAATGTTCTCATTCTTAAGTTGGAAAGTATGTCCATGAGCATTCAGTTTATTAATGTCTTAAGTTTACTTACATATCACATACATTCTTCTTATTGTACAAAGAAGTAGGGCAATTTCATGAAGTCTGAACAAGAACTGACTTTCAGACTGTGTCCAAAAGGCAGGTGCCCTGAGCAGCTGACAGGACTGCTCTGCTCTTTCAATAGGTTTTTTGTTTGTTTGCTTGTTTGTTTGTTTGTTTGCTTGCTTAAAGAGGTTTTAGATTACATAAAAGTTACATAGAAAATATAGGGGATTCCCATATACCCCACTCCATTCCCCTCTCACATTTTTCCCTGTTAATAACATTTTTCATTAGTGTGGTACATTTGTTACAATTAATGAACACATATTGAAACATTGCTACTAATCATGGACCATAGTTTACATTATGGTTTACACTATGCACCGCACAATTTTATAGGTTTTGACAAAATGTATGATGGCCTGTATCTGTAATTGTAATATCATGCTGAACAATTCCACTGTCCCCAAAATGCCCCATGTTACAGCTATTCTTCCCTCCCACTCCCCTCAGAACCTCTGGTGATGACTGTCTTTATACCAGTGTTACAAGTTCTTCCATTACTAGAATAATGTTTACTTTGGTCCATAGTTGCATTCCCTCCTTATGTTTGTTCATTCCTCAATCTTGAGGACTTGGGGATGGTGATGCCCACTCTGCTTCCAATTGAGAGAGGACTTAGATCCCATGGGGCAGATGGATGGAATGGTCTTGCTTACAGTTGTAGATACTCTGATTTTGGCATGGGCATTGTCCATCATCATCCTTTTGTTAGCTGTCCTGGGCAAGTCCGATGAACTAGAGAGTAGTATTAGCCACAACTCTGCTGTGATGCAGGGCTCAACTGGCATATGAACAGTCTTAAGATTTAAGTCTCTTTATTTAATAGGTCTAGTGTTAATTATAGGTTCAGTTAAAAGGGGCAGAAGAACCAGGTGAAGGAAAATTATAAATGAGTCTAACTCTGTTACATTGGGAGACAGGGTATCATATATTCCAAGGCCTATTTCATGGAGTTGTCTGTCCTGCCTATAATGTCTAGATGTCTCTAGAGCCCTCAGGAGCACCCCTGCTTGAGGCACTGTTTACTGTGGCAGTCAGTGAGATCCTCCTGAAACGTGCATAAGCATAACCTCTGGAATGACTACCTGACTCACTTTGAAATCTCTTAGCTATAAAAATTCATTTGTATTTAATATTTCCCCCTTTGGTCAAGGTCTTTTTCCAAATGCATCACTAGTTGGTGCTTGGTAATAATCCCTTGGTGCCAGGGTGGCTTATCCCAGGAAGTCATGTCCCATGCCTGAGGGAAAGGCAGTGAGCCTAAATGCTGAGTTTGGCTTAGAGAGAGGCTACATTTGCATACAAGGAAGTTTTCAGGAGGTAACTCTTAGGCAATATATATTACTAGGCTAAGTTTCAATTTACAAGAATAAGGTTCATAAATATAATAATATCACAGGCCTGGCATATTGGTCTGTCCTCTTTCACTAGACACTGCCTATGTACACTAGAGATTCTTGCCACTGTATTAGAGAATGTAGCAGGACTCCCCAATATAGGAATTTAATATTTTGTTGGCTGAAGTGTGGGTCTCCACCCATTGAGATAACATCCCATGACCACATGAACACATTCATATTCCATAGAGGTATGCCCCAGGTACATCCTTCCCCATACATCCTCCTAGCACTGAGATGCTATACCAGTGATCCTCCCCTGCCATAGCTGTAAATTTTTTGTAATCCAAAACCTGCCCAAAAACAAAGCCAGAAAAAAATTTTTTTGCAATGTGCCTTTCATCACCATATGATCTGTTATCTTTCATGTAATAAAAGTAGGTTTTTATAATGGAGATGGGTCTGTTAGGCTCCCTTGGCTTCATGACAACTGCTGGTAAAGTCACCAAACTTCTTTTTGCTAATTTCATGCCTATGAACTACCTTCTTATAGTAATTTAACTTCCTGTGTATTGAAAAGGACTGGGCTAGTCAAAAGAACAAAAAATATGCAGTTGTGGTTCTTGCCATTCATTGTTCATTTCAGCTTATACCCATCAGTCTCTTATGAGTTTTGTTACCTTAAGACAGTACCACTTAGGGGTCTGAATCAATTCAAGATCCAATGACAAGATTATTCTTATCATGCAGAGTTCAGGGTCAGACGACAGCCCTTAGGGTCTCCATTGATGCACTGCCACCCTGAATATTCAGCCTCCTTCCATGTCGTGTTTTTTTTTTTTAACTTTCTAGGATGGAATCCTGACATTTCCATAAAATGTGAATTTGTTCATGGAAAAAAAGTTTTTCTTATATGAGATAAAGGAAAAATATCTCCTTATGCTCCTATAAACTAAATTAATATCTTACATTTGGGGGACTAGGTGGATGCGTATTTTAATTCATTTACTCTTACTGAGTACCATATGCAAGTGCTATTCTAGTCTTTGGGGTTACAAGGTTCCTACCATCAAGAAGCCTATATTCTAGTGAAGTGGAACAAATTTAAAGAAATTTGTTTCAGCACTGAAATGTACTTTTAGAGATAGTAGGAGAAAAACATGGTTAACAATTTTTAGAAGTACGATAAATATGAGGTGGACATGAAACAAACATAATGGAAAATAGGAGTAGCATTAACATATATGATATATGATATACGCATAATGTATTTTTAAGGAACAACTCAGACAATAATTCAGATTTATGATATGATCCCATCCATATAAAATATACATATATAATTATGTATACGGGTAGGGTAAACAGTTTGGATAAATACGCACCAAATATTAATGATCATTTCTGGGTAATGGGATCATAGACAACTTACTTTAATCCTTCAGACTTTTCTATACATTTTTAAAAATAATCATTTATTACTTTTATAATAAAAAAAAAACTTATGGCACCCTTTCCGAGTGAAAATAATAATAATTACCACAACAATGTTCTCTGCTTCTATATGATTTCACCATTCACCTACTTCAAGTAGTGATGGGCATTTTCACCTATCCATGCAGCCTCTTGTTCCCTGCATGATCAGTGATACACATTTACTAGATACTTGAAAGGCCTCAGGGCAGTGTGTGTGTGTGTGTCTTCATGTTTTCACTCCTCTTTAGAATGTTTCATGGTTACTAGCTCCACTCCTAGGAACAGAGAGAAGCTCTTCTGCTCACAGATTCCCTGCCCCTCTGGAGGATAGCTGGACAGAACTGACCTAGCTGGGCTGTGCTCTCCATGGCTGCCTGCAATATGGGAATAACTCTTTACTTGTGGATTCGGGGCCTGGAGGGTGAGAGAAGGACCCACGAGCCTGAGCAAGCCAAAGGGAGTCAGGGAGCTGGGGGCCATGTGAGCCAGCACATCCCATCTGAACTGGGGAATGAGGATGTTCTCTAGAACAGTGGGTTTCAGCTCTGTCAAACACAGATGACCCCTAATATAGCAAATATTTTGTAGTGTAACCCTATTTACACATTTAAACCCATTATTTAAAATGAAATAAAATTCATAGATAATAGAATTTAATACATACACGCTTTTACAAATCAATATAATGCCTTAAATGAAATATAAAAAGAACCAAAGGGAAAGTAATTTATATAATACATAAATCATTATGTATAGGCTTAGGCATAGTGGTGATATCATCAGATAATACACAGAATCACTCTGAATGAGTTCATAATAAATATAGAGCAATAAAGATATATTGGTTTAGTGACATAAATGCCACAGTGATGCAACCTGCCAAATGTTTAACTCTCAATTCACATGGTGTTTGTATTTCCAGGAAGTTCCATGTATATTGAAACTATGACAAATATATATATACATGTAAAATGTAAATATACATGTCACAGAGTTAGACTCTGTGCCCATAATAACACATGTCAAAAGTAGTTAGACTCTGTGCCCATAGTAATAAATAGGTTCTTCACCAACATGAATGCCTACCAAAAGTCTGTAAATTGTGTGGAACATAGGACAAATTTTCATTGTGTGGGACTGTCAGCATATCTAATATCTAGCCCCTACATGACAGAGAAGAGTAGATTTTATAGTACTAGTAATGTGGCCTTGGCATTAGGATTCTCCTCAAACCAGTCGTGATAGAAAACTGAGAACTGATGATTTTTTTTTAAATGACATTTATCCATTGTTCATTCCCCGCCCCC
>JAQZBX010071466.1:0-15231 GCA_029593785.1 Cabassous unicinctus | reverse complement strand
TGGGAGGTCCAGGGTTTGGTTCTCCGTGTCTCCTAAAAACAAAAAAACAAACAACAAGCAAAAACAAATGAAAAAATCAACTCAGGAATGCCGATGTGGCTCAGTGGTTGAGCACTGGCTTCCCATATACAAGGTCCCGGGTTCAATCCCTGGCCCCGCATACTTCAAAAAAAAAAATATATATATATATATTTATAAGGTGTATAGATCATACTGTATCATTTAATTAGCCAATATTTATTAAGCATTACCTGCCATTCAAGATACAAGGATGCACAGGAGAGTGACTCTTGCTCTGACTGGAAAATACATGGGTAAAAATAAAAATAATGCAGTGTGATAAGTGTGATAATTACAAGTCTTCCCTTGCCGCCCTGGCTAAAATTGAACTTGTCAGTATATTTTCTGTCTCTGTTTCCTTCTTTATTTTCCTCCTTAGCACTCCTCACTATCTAGCTATTCTGTTTTACTTATCTATCCTGTTTATTGTTTGACTCCCAATGAGCAGGAGTAGGGTAAGGATATATGTCTGTTTTATCCCCAGTCCCTGGCACTGTGCCTAGTGCACAGTAGGTGCTCAATAATTTCTTTATCCTGGAGAAACTAAGGAGTCCTAATCGTTTTAAGCAAGATATATGAGTAGGATAACATGCTAGGAGCAGGGTTCAGAACAAAAGAATAACTGAGGTTCAGGGGGCAGTTAGCATTAAGAGCTAAAATTCATGAGGATAATTTAATCATAGTTACAGATCTTTGCTTATTTCTGACTCTGTAGAAAACAACTGTATCAATTCATAAAAATAACCATGTTTTGCATGTAACTATAGAGGCTGAGTTCAGAACACATGAGTCATGAAAGAGTTAACCTGCTGAATAAAGTGTTAATAATGTATTTTCCAAAAGTACCTGACAACCCTGGAGAGCAGCTTAAACACTGAGAGATTCTGGCTCAGTATGTATTGGAATTGGGTTAAGAGAACTCTATAAGACTTGAAAAAAAACCCAGAATCATAGAAATTAGAAATAAAAGGAACTGTTAGATCATATTGTCCATCCCCTGCCAAGGCAAATTGTTGCTGACAGCATATTATAGCTTTATTCTTTGCAGTAGATTTTACAGGCTTCCCAGGAGAGGTTTCTGATCTGTCTAGAATAATGAATGGGGTGATTTTTTTTTTCAGCATCTCATACTAGAAAGCACAGCTTTTTCCTGACAATACTAGATTTGGGAGCACATTGAAGTCCAGCATTAATTTCTATTAGCTTTGTGTATTAGTAGATTCAAATTATAATCTTGGCTGTTTGGAAGAGATCCATATGAGAATTCCTGTTATCTTGTTTAGCACATTATTTTTCACACAATGCAAACATGTATTTAACCTGTTGTGGTGGGTATTTAAGAGGGTATCAATAATTTTGAAGAATTATTAAAAACTGAAAAATTCAAAATTAGTTTAGCCAATTAATTCAATTATTTTATTTTATTGGATTATGTCGATAAAATAGCAAAACAACCACTAACCTTATGTAGATTATTACAAGCTGTAATTTTCCCATAATTCATCTGATTAATGCTCACAAGAATTCTCTATTTTACAGATGAATACATGGGGTACCAGAAATGGAGGGGCAGACTCAGATAGTTAGTGCCAGTGCCAGAACTCAAACCCAGGGCTTCTGACTCCTCCTCCAGTGCTCTTTCCAAACCACTACTTCTCTTGGGAAAGAGGCTATAAAATCAAAATATTGGAAACAGTATTATGCTTATTTATCATAATCACATTTAATGGTCTTAGAATTTGAGCAGTTGTACTCTTATCAAAAAACCAGCTTTACGTCCTCTCAACATTACATACTCTCAATGTTATTACTTTTAAGTCCAGTTTTTTAAAGAAGACAAATATCTACATTTTGTCCCAAGAGTTCCACAACAACATCTAAGAATAGCATGGTAGTAAACTAAAGCTTGCCTTGACACTTGTAAGCTACCTTTTATTTTTGGTGAAACATGGGTCTCAGATGATCTTTAATCTGGCTGCATTTGGAAGATAAATTAATTTAAAAATCTCTATCTGACTCTCCAAATGGTAATTTAGATATTTTAGCAATTCATAGACTGTTGGCTTCTTCTCTAAAACTTCCTTTTTAACTTTCAAATCACTCATTTATTATGGTCTGTGGAGTCTGGTTAGTCTATGTTCATCATTTTATTTGGAAAACAAACAAAAGATGATTCAAAGAATTAAAAATTAAAACATTTACCAGAAGCAAGTAGATTATAAAATAATCGAAGAAATTGGGCAGACTTGGGCAAACTAGAAACGGGTGAACTAGGAAGCCCATATCCCAACTAATGCATCCAGTAAGAATTGCTAATTTAATTACTAACAGCCAGGTACTCTTCTATGTAGTTTATGAATATTTGCTCATTCAATCCCCACAACTATCAAAATGAGGAGGTACCATTATCTCCACTGTGAGATCACAGAAACCAAGTGTATTAGTCAGCCAAAGTCGTGCTGATGCAAAATACCAGAAATTTGTTGGCTTTTATAAAGGGTATTGATTTGGGGTAGAAGCTTACAGTTACCAGGCCATAAAGTGTAAGTTACTTTGCTCACCAAAGTCTGTTGCCACATGTTGGAGCAAGATGGCTGTCGACATCTGCAAGGGTTCGGGCTTCCTCTTCCTCTTAAGGCTCCGTGGTCCCATCTTCTCCCAATATCAACTGTAGGCTGGGATAAGTCTCATCTCTCTCCTGTGGCTTGTTCCTCTCCAGGCTCAGTTGCTCTGGTCTCTCCATAAGGTCAGCTGTAAACTCTCAGGCTCTCTTTCTTCCCAAGGCCCCTACCATGTATATGGAGCCATCTCTATTCCTCTGTGTTCTTCTCCTGAGTGTTTACTTCCCAGGGCTCCACCATTAAAACTCCAAACTCCCTTCTCTGCCAAGGCGGCAGGGACTCAATGCGCTATGACTTGGCCCAGTCAAAGCCTTAATCATTATTTAATCAAGTAAAAGTAAACCTCTGAATCCAATATAATTTAATATGCCCAGAGGAACAGACCAGTTTACAAACATAATCCAAAATCTATTTTTGGAATTCATAAATAATATCAAACTGCCACACCAAGGCACAGAAAAATTAAGCAACTTGCCTAAGGAACACACCTAAGAAGGGATAGGATCTGGAAGCCCAGTGTCCACATACCTACCACTGTACACTATACAGTAAAGACTCTGCTCAGCTTCCCAGCTATGGGGACATGGACCTAGTTTGTCACCTCTGATATTTCAAAGGAAGTCAGAAACTCAGATTTTTATATAATGTTTCTTCATCTCTAAGTATGACCAAATCATTTAAAATATGTTATGAGTATGATGTGGCCAAACAGAAAAACACCTGTAGGCTAGAATTGGCCATAAACCTCTAGTTTATAGAGTTCTGCTTTATACCAAAACATAATGTGCCAAAGAATTCGTATTCCCTGGAAATTTCTCAGAGAGCCCAACCTTATGTTACCACCTTTCACAGCCCTCCCAGTGCCCCACATGAATTTGAATTTTTCACACAGTGAACACTAGAGAAATGCTCGTTGCTCAGAGAGGTATACAATGCAGCAGAGCACATCTCAGAGAACCTTCAAGAAACGTCCAAGATAGGAGAGAAGAAAATTCAGACATGAGTTGACACAGTGACATGCTTCTGTCTAGAACTACTATGGACTGGTTTTCAAGCAGGACACATACTGGTGCTAAATTGAAAGCTCTCTTTATTTTAGTGCATCTAAAAATATTATCCGGAAATGGCTGGGGATTTGAAGCAGACACTTGGAAATCAAGGCCAGACCCACAGCCAGGTTAGCAAGGCCATAGAGTTGAATAAGAGGGATTCTAGACGGGTAGGCTCCTTTCCTAGGCTCAGTGCTACTTTTTAAAGAAGATATTCAGACTAATTAGGCAATATTTTTTAATCATAAAATTATTGCACTAAATCCTAAAGGGATTCACTTAATAAATTGTGCTCTGATGATCTAAAATCAGCAATGGATCCTCCAAATGCATGTTAAAAATCCTACCTCTAATATTATTTAACATTTATTCATTTATCATTCACTCAGTTTTGGGGGCCCTAATTCGTTTACATGCATCAGTTCATTTAATCCTTACAATAGTGCTAAGAGGACAGAATTTGCATGCATTTATAGAACTCCTGAGAGGGAGAACCAGGATTTAAATCCAGGCTTTCTGACATCAGATTCCACTGACTTAACTATCCATTCATTATACCAAGCTCCTTCAAACGAAGAGCATTCCTCTAAACAAGAGGAATGCAAATGAGCACATGGGCTTGAGCCTGGGAAAAAGTCCTAATGAACATTTATTGATTTGTTTGAATTTCTTGAATATTTTTCTTCTAATACAAAGAACAGGAAACACAGCAAGAAAAAAACACACAAAATTTATTTTACCAGAAAAATGTGTTATTTTATGATGAACTAAAGGAGAAAGAGTTAGTTGTTAGGTAATACTCAAACAGAATGAAAAAACAAAACAAGCCATTAAATTACACCATAATAAGGTAATAATAAGGCATTGATTTTCTTTTTTGAGGCAGTGAGAGTGGCATATCTTATATTGTGGTGTGGCGTATCTTACTTTGTGATGTCTTTAAAAATATACAGTTATTTTAGTAATTAAATATCACTGGGATAAATTGAAATTTAACTCATTTACAGATTAGTAATTTCTGTACTCTGTTCACTTTCTTTGCAAGGTATAGTTCTGAATTACATTTGTTGAGTTTAATGTATCAAAAGGTTGACAGAAAGTATACCGAGTGAAAACTGTTCTTAACAGAACACAAATACATTAAAAATTATTCTTATTTAAGTTGAAAAACTTAAGGTAATAAATATTGACTTTCTATTTCCAGAATAGATATAAATTTTATGACGATTCTGGCCAAAATATTTTTGTAAAGGAAATGGTTTTTACTGTTTTATTTGTCTTTTCTACTACACAATAAGTTTTCTGACAGCAGAAACTGAGTCTTATTTATCTCTGGATTCCCATTCCCACCCCCCTGCCACATTACCTTGCATTATGAAGCTTAGTATTTGATGAATGGGTGAATTAATGAATAAGTGAATGGAGAGAGAAAGAGGCTGATGGTGCTTTTCCTATGCTTTCATCTGCTAGTCCAGTCACTAACCCACTAATGAATGCATCATAATCAAGGCCACCCCTACAAGAGTGCTTGTTTTTTCTTAGGAGTGTCCTTTCTGCTCTCACCACATCTAAACAGGATCTCATTGACTGCCACAGTAAAACGTGCCTCAAACAGCACAGCAGGGGCTCCTGAGGGCTCTAGAGACATCTAGACAATCTCAGGAATTCAGCACTCTGTCATTGGGCCTTACTTTGGAATATATGCTCCCCAATGTGACAGAGTTAGACTCATTTATAATTTCCCTATATGTGGCTCTTCTGCCCCTTTTATTTGAACCTATAATTAACATTATACTCCTTAAATATATGTCCCAGAGACTTAAATCTTCAGTCTGTTCATATGCCAGTTGAGCCCTGAATCTCAGCAGAGTTGCAACACCTACTCTCCAGTCCATTGGGCTCACCCAGGACAACTAACAAAAGGATGATGATGGACAGCATCTATCCCCCCAAAAAGAGAGTATCCACAACTGTAAACAAGACAGTTCCATCCATCTGCCCCATCATATCTAAGACCCCTCTCGATTAGAAACAGAGTGGACATCACCATCCCAAAATCCTCAAGGTTGAGGAACAAACAAACATAAGAGAAGAATGCAACTATGGACTAAAGTAGACTTATTTTTATTCTAGCAATGGAAGAACTTGTATCATTGATATAAAGGTCACCAGAGATTCTGAGGGGAGGGAGAGGGAAGAATAGGTGTAACATGGGGGCATTTTTGGGACAATGTCCTACATGACATTGCAATGCCAGATATAAGCCATGATACATTTTTTCAAAACCTATAAAATTGTGCGGTGCAAAGTGTAAACTTTAATGTAAACTATAGACCATGCTTAATAGCAATGCTTCAATGTATGTTCATCAATTGTAACAAATGTACCACACTAATGAAAGATATTAATGGAGGAAGTGGGAAAGGGGGAGGGGTGGGGTATATGGGAATCCCCTATATTTTTCATGTAACACTTATATTAATAAAGCATCTTAAAAAATATATTCACTGTTAAAAAAAAATAAACAAAAATAACAAGTGATGAAGAAGGCCTGAAGAAATAGGAACCCTCGTTCATTGTTGATGGGGATGTAAAATGGTACAGGCCCTGTGGAAGACAGTTGTGAGGTTACTCTGCAAGTTAAGAATAGAATTACCAGTCATTGCTCCTGTACACAGGGGATTCTTGCTGTTCCATTAGAGAATGAGGCTGAGCTCCCCAAGAAGGGAATTTGATTTTCTTTTGGTTATTGTGTGAATCTCCACTCACCATGACAATGCGCCATGAACACTTGAACACATTTTTATGCCTTATATGTATGCCCAGGTGAACCTCCTCCTGTGTATCCCCCGTCACTGACATTCCGCTCTAATGATCTTCCCCTGTCATAGTTGTAACCCTTCTGTGATCCAAAACTTCTTCAAAAATGAAGCCAACAAAATAACCAAATACAATTAATAAGAAAATGAAATAATAATGGATACTTTTAAAAATAAGAAATAAAATACCAAAAAATTTTAAATTGGAATAATTAAAAATAATGAAAAAATTATTTAAATTTTTTTTTGTTTTTTTGTTTGACATTGTGACTTTCATGAGGGACCCTTGATATTGATGACTGCACTTATGAACCTTTACTCTTGAAACTGAAGCTTAGCCTAGTATTATAGGGTGCCTAAGAGTTACCTCCTGAAAGCCTCCTTATTGCTCAAATGTGACCTCTCTCTAAGCCGAACTCCGCATATCAGTGCATTACCTTCCCCCCAGTGTGGGACATGATTCTCGGGATAAGCCTTCCTGGCACTGAGGGATTACTACCAAGCACCAACTAGCAATGCACCTGGAGAAGGACCTTGACCAAAAGGACAAAAAGGTAAAGACAAATGAGTTTATATGGCTAAGAGACTTCACATTGAGTCAGGAGGTCATTCCAGAGGTTACGCTTATGCATGTCTCAACAGGATCTCATTGATTGCCAGAGTAAATACTACCTGAAATAGCAGGGCTCCTGAGGGCTCCAGAGACATCCAGACTCTATAGTCATGGCAGATAGCTCAGGATTTTGGTGCCCTGCCAGTGGGCCCTACTTTGGAATTTATGTTCCCCAGTGTGACAGAGTTGGACTCAGTTGTGGTTTCCCTACACATGGCTCTGCTGCCCCTCTATTGGAACCTATAATTAGTACTAGAGTTGATAGGTGTATGTCCATGAAACTTAATCTTTGGGCTGTCCATGTATCAGCTGGTCCTTGAATCTCAATGGAGTTGCAACATCTACTCTCCAGTTCATTGTACTCACCCAGGACAACTAATAAGGAGATGATGATGGACAATGATCATCCCAAGGAACTGAGAATCTACAACTACAAGGAAGAGAGTCCTATCCATCTGCCCTATGAGATCGAAGACCCTCTCAAGTAGAGGTGGAGTGGACATCACCAGCCCAGAATCCTCAGGATTTGGGAGTGAACTATGGACCAAAGTAGACTTACTGGTATTCTACTATAGACTTATTGTGATTCTAGTAATGTAAGAACTTGTATCATTGATGTGGAGGCAGTGGCCACTGGAGGTTCTGAGGGCATGGAGAGGGAAAAAACAGGTGTAATATGGGGCATTTTCAGGACTTGGGAATTGTCCTGAACGATATTGTAGCGACAGATACAGGCCATTATATATCCTGCCATAACCTACAGAATTGAGTGGGAGAGAGTATAGACTACAATGTAAACTATAATCCATGCTTAGTGGCAATGCTCCAAAATGTGTTCATCAATTGTAACAAATGTACCACACTAACAAAAGATGCTGTTAATGTGGGAAGATGTGGGAGGTGTAGGGAGCGGGGCATATGGGAATCTCCTTTATTTTTTATGTAACATTTATGTAACCTAAGTATCTTTTTAAAAAATAAAAAAGATATTTAAAAATAAGTAAGGCACAGTAAAATTGCCATTGTCAAAACCAAAATCATGTATTGAGTTGAATAAAAATTTGCAAAACAAAACAAAAAGAATAGAATTACCATACGACCCAGCAATCCTACTTCTAAGTATATACCGAAAAGAATTGAAAGCAGGGATTCCAACAGATATTTGCACACCAATTTTCATAGTGGCATTATTCACAATTGCCGAAAGAGAGAAGCTACCCAAGTAATAGAGTGGTATATGGAAACTCTGTATTTTATACGTGGTTTTTCTATAAACCTACAACTTCTCGAATTTTAAAAAATCTTATACAATTTTCTTTTTAATTTTCTTTAAAACCCTGTTTCATTCACAGATATTTAAAGATGCTGGCTTAAATATCTGACATATAAAGCCGTTCTATAACAATGTACTTTATAACTCAATACATAATAAATATAGGATTTGGTTTCAAAAAGACCTTTTCACAGACTAGTTCACTCACTTCCTTTGTGTGTGATCTTGGGCAAATGTCCTCCTTAGTAAATGGATGTTAAAAATAAAATGTTATTTTTTGGTGAATTAAAAGAGTTAATGTGATACATACAAGCAAGATCACTGCATATTTACAAATGCAAACAAAAAAGACTAGGATGATTTCATGCCAAACTATTAGAGCAATTATGTAGCAAGAAAATCACAATTGACTTGAACTTTGCACATTCGTAATAGTTATAATATTTGACTTTTAATAAGGAGCATAAGTTTCTATTGTAATCAGAAAACAGACAGTTTATTTAAAATGAGATTGTCAGTAATGGGACAAATCCACAGGGTATGCCACCCAATGATATGCAATGAGGAGCATACAGCATTATTTCTATATTGTTCCAGCCCAAAGTTCATAATCTGAATCTAATCATGAGAAAATATTAGGCAAATACAATCTGATGGACATTCTATAAAATGCCTGGCCTGTAATCTTCAAAAATGTCAGTTATGAAAGTCAAGGAAAGGCTGAGGGTTTGTTCCAGATTGAAGGACAAGAAACAGCCATGACAAGTGAGTGCAGGGCGTGATCCTGAATTTGAACCTTTTGCTATAAAGGGCATTGTTAGAAAGTTGGCAGAATGCTGAATGAGGTCTTTCAGTGTACTTTTACTATTCAGGTTTTCTGTAAATTTGAAAAGTTTTTTTAAAAAATTATTATTTTTTGAATGAGATTATGCTTGTAAAGTACCTGGCATAGTGACTGGCATCTGGTGAGTGTTAAATAGATGTCTCTTCTCTCTAGTGCAGCATACCACACTTTTTGTTAGACAACTTACTGAATGTAAATTCTGCTATTTTAATTTTTTTATACAAAATAAAACAGCAGCATAAAGATATTAAGAGCCTTGTTAGATCATAAATTTCTAGAATTGAGAGATTATGTTCCTCTTCATTTATGTTTGATCCACTATGACTAATTTGGGGCCATACATAAGGCAGAGGTCCAAGGACATGTATTGAATAAAGAAATTATTTGAAATTTCTTGCTTCAAAAAGTTGAATGGAGGTAAAAGCATTTTATCCTCTGTTGTCATTTGACAAGACATTTGATGGCTTACAAATACACTTCCAATGTCGTCGTCATAGAAAACTGATCCAAAGAGGTTAAATATCTATAGTCAAGGATATAACTTGACACTTTTCTTAAGAAATCTGGAAATAAAATCAGCAATTGTAATTAGTTTGTTGCTGCTCTGGTGGATAGGATATTGAATAGCACCCAGATACTTTCTTCTATAAGCAAATCTATTTTCTACTAACTATCTTAAAATATTTTTGAGTTAATGTCTAAATTTAAATGAAAATGCATACCTCACAACCCAAGTCATTTCAGAAAAGGTTTAGTTTTCTTTCCATGTAGTCTCTTATGATTCAGCTGCCCTGAAATCTGAGAAACAGAATGAAACCAATCTCATTATTTATTTTATCACCTGATTTCTGAGATTCTCTGCTTTGATTACTTAAAAAGAAGGCATAGTTCTGTGACATCCGACTGACATACAGATTTAAATCCTCAGATAAGAATGAATGGTGATCATCAGATAGAAAGGCCTGGGCTCTGCTAAAAAGTTCTAGAAATTCCTGGACTGGAGGTGAGGCTTGCAGAGCATGCACAGATAGGGTAGGAGCAGTTTGCAACCACTCCCTAACCCTTAGGAGAAAGGGGGTCTCTGAAATCTCCCCTCTTCCTCTACGTGCAAAGCAGTCCCAAGATATTTCCCTGCGAAAACTTCTCTTAGCCTTTCTGACACTTGTTTTCTATGATTGCTATTAGAGCTCAGAGATGCTGTTCTTGAACCAGCACATGCACTGGCTGAGAAAGGATATGGGCTGTCTTTTTTTCCTAATGCCTAAATCAGTCCCTTATGATCAGTCAATAGGCTGAATGGTTTCTAAGTCCTTAACAAAAATGGATCATGTCTTCCTAAGGATCTAAATCACTCTAAAAACAGAAAGTGACCCCGAGCTTCCTCCTCCCTTGTCCATGAGGACAGTAGTGATTCTCCTATGTTAAAAGACAAGTAAGAATCAGAGATTCAGAGAATGAATTTAAAGAGGCTTAATAGAGATTTCTCCAATAGGATTATATCCTGTTGCCAAAGGTTGTAACTACTGTATTTGTCTAGTTACAAAGACAAAGCAAAATGTCTGAGAGCAGCCAGGAAAACCACCATTGCTAATTCCTCTAGTAGGCTGACTACATGGGGAAGGGTTAAAAAATAATGTGGACATTAGCCCCTCTATCAATGGAAAGTGCAATCATGGATACTTTGCCATCTATAAAGTGTGTTCAACAAGTTTTATGATACATACATGATTTGTTTTAAGACTGTCCACTGTCTTTGTTCTAATTATAACTCTTTTATGATATTATGATGTTATATAAAGTTTTTTTTTAAGGGCAGTATCATTGTGAAACTTGACAAGAAACCTACAGTCTAACATTTCAAATACCAGGCCAGTAGTATAAGGAAAAAGTGAAATAGGGCAAAATTTCTCTTTATCCGTGAATTATTCTCCTTCTATTGCATATAGGGGAAGTGTACTTTTGAACCCAATTGTAAAGGACTCTAAAGGGTGTATAGTATACCTCATCAAATAGGAGGTTATCCTTTGGGAAGGCAAAGAGCCATAATGCAAATTTTAAATTGGTATTAGAAAAAGCACCTACAATGGCTTTGATTATCCAGTCAGCTATGAATAGAATATTACTTGTTGGCTTTTATCAGTGTGTTATTTTGTTGCTGCATTAAATTATTCATAATGTATAGTAATAAACCTACAGCCTTTGATATCCCAGTGCATCTTTTTGTCTTCTGTAGACTGTGGGGTTTGAAGCAACTATTGATAAAAGAGAAAAGAACAAAATGGTCAGTTCACACCTCAGCAAACCTCCTAACCAGAGCTTAATAGCAATTTATTATGCATCTTTAAAATGCAATTACGGTACCTGAAATTATTCGAAGAAATGCTTCACTAAAGTGAGACAAACCATGACTCGCCTGAGATTGTGTTTAAACTCATGAATAATACTATATAAACATGCACAGCACACACTCGAGCTAACCACCTAGCTGTCTTTCTCGGTAGTGGAAAAGCCCGGAATAGAACACACTGAGAAAAGTAATTCAACACCTGTGTCACACTGGTAGCCTTTAATGACTGTGCTCCCTCCTTTGACATGAAGCAATCATTAATAGGGTGGCTCTTCTCAAGGCTGACCATGAACCTATCAGGCATTCACAAGCAGGCAAATGGCACCTGCGTCCACAAATGGCTCTGGCCCCCGTAAGCCACCAGCCATTTTTTTTTTTTTTGCAATCGTCTTATGGAAGGGATTACTGGTCATGAAATACCCATTCCTGCCATAATTGTGCATTGAAAGAGGTTAGGATCGAAATAAAAGGCCCTTTAAGCAGTGCAGGAGGGAAACCGATAGTGAAGCATGAGTTTAGCGGGAGATTAAATGGAAATGGTAGGTTGAAGCCAGTTCATGGAGGGTCTTGAATTCAGGTTTAAAGATTTTGCACCTTATTATACAGTCAATAGAAAGCATCCAGTATTCTGCATAAAGTAGCAAGAGGACCCAGTTAATAATATACAGGAATGTTTTAAATGTCAGGCTTTCTCATACCTGTTAATTATCTACCAAACATTCCTTATGTTTTCCCTCCTTTGCTCTAACAGTTCTCCTCACCTGGAATTTTCTCTCCTGCCTTCTTCACCCTTTTACCCTACCCATTCCTGATGAAAGAAAAAATAACCCCTTCTGTGTTTTCTGTCATCATCCCAGCAAAAGCTCTTAAGTTCTAATTACCATTTTGGTTGATTTTAAGATGTATGATTTTTCACCTTTTAAAATCTCAGAAACCCAGATGTGACATAATAGATCTCTTCTTAGAACTGCAGCCTTACCAGGCAGCAGTTTCAAAGTCCTGCACTTGTGCTGGCTTAGCATAGCTGTTACTCCATTCATTTCTTCAACTGAGTTATGTACTTAGTTAACACTAAACATGTTAAGCTTAATTGCCTTTTAAAATGCTTTAAGAAGACTACGCTGTGATTCACTATTGAAACACAAGTAATCGTGTATGCTAAAACAGAGGAGAGGGCCATGAATTGGATATTAGTGAAGCAAGTATTTCAAAGAAACAATCAACTGCTTTACCTTTCCTAAGATAGGAAAACACCCCCACAAGTAGCTGAAGCTGGGTTGTGTTTTTTTATTGAGATGTTTGCAAAAGGATTGCTATCACATGCCAAGCCAGGAAGCTAATGGCAGGAGTACAGCCAAATCACTGAGAATGGATGAAAAAAATTTCAAAGCAGAAAGAAGCTGGTGAGACCCATTTCTGCATTTGCAAGACTAACATTAAAGTCCGCTGTTTAACTTAAATTGCAAGCTTTTCTTTTCTTTCTTAATGACACGTACAATAATATGTATCCTCAATAATACCAAATCTTTTTTTTTTGCATCAATTTTATTAAAATGTATTCACAAACCATACAATCCATCTAAAGTGTACAATCACTGGCTTTTGGTATAATCAGAGTTGTGCATTCATCACTGCAATCAATATTGAACATTTTCATTACCAAACAGAAAATAACCCTACCCCTTAGCATTCACCTCTCAATCCCCCTATCTTTCCCCCGCCATACATAACTGCTAATCTAATTCCATCCCTATAAATTTATTTGCGTTTACATTCTGTATATAAATGGAGCCAAACAATATGTAGAAGAATACCAAATCTTACAGTTAATTATAAATTCGATGAAATGCAGTGTTTTCTTTGCTACACTCTTAGTACTTTCATTTATTTCTGTCTTTGTTGCTTATGCTACCTTGTAGATTTGTCATTTTCACAGATTGTTGCCTACCTGAAGGCAGGGCCCTTGTCTCGTTGCTCTTTGTATCACTCCCTGCCACTTGCCCAGTATCTTCCACATAGCAAGATTTTCTTCACATGTTAGAATATTTACAGGAATCATTGTTTTGTGTCTACACATTTTTTGCACAAGGAAAAAGGATAGGTGAAGTTGGGAGTTTCAGCAAGGTCTAACCCTCTGAATTTACATCAATGATATTTGACAGCATGGTGTAGCAGAAAGAAAAGCAATTTTGAGATCAGCCTGAGTCTATATACAGGCTCCAAATTGATTCATTGTATAAGTGTCACTATTAGGCAAAGTCACTTAACCTCTCTAAGCCAGGCTTCCCAAGTGCAAAATGGAGATAATGGTACTAATTCACAGTAATGTTGTTTAACGAGAAAAATGTTTGGTACCACGTGTGAGTTACAGTATTGTCCAACAAGTATCAGTTCCCTTCCCTTTCTCCTCTATCCCTCTGGATTGTTAGTCTGTACAAAAATAATCAAGAAGCTGCTCATTTGTATTGGAACTGGCAAAATAATCACAATTTTCCAAATCTGGCTCCTTATATAATGAACTGTGAAGATTCTTTATTATAGAGATGCATGTTTCTTATCTTGGAAATTACACTTCATAGTCTGGAATGGTAGACAGGAGTCTGTATTTTCAAATAGCTCCCTGGTCAAGTGTTTGTAATACCCACCCACCCCCTTGAGATTGGGGATTATTGCTCTAGTAATACTAAATATTACCACCACTCACTCTTAATTTAAAGATTATGTTGATGTTTGACATCTATTTGGGGAAACAGAAGAGCTGAAAAAGACCAGCAATGCAGAAAATCATTCAAAAGTACCACGTCTATAATACTCTCTGGTGAAGTTTATTGAGGTTGGTAAAGTCATGATTTTTAGTGACTTGTTTTCCTCTAGAGTCATATGATACTTAGTGATAATTTTTTGAAGTTGCATGCTAAAATGTAATCTCTTGATTCACACTAAAATTAATGGTTACTGCTTAGTCTTTAAATATTTAAGATAAAATCTGCTCGGACAAATCCTGATCCTATCCTTCACATAAATTCTGCCTACTGTAGACTATTATTATCTCTTTCAAACACTGTGGGAGTATTATAATCATGAGTATGGACATGGTTATCTTTGATTATTCAATTGGACACAGAGATAAGGGTTAATAAAGAAAACGGTATCAATAATCATTTATAGCAATTTTTGTATTAGATTTCCCGAAATATCATCATCATTAAATGCATCTTGATGCTAAAACACACACATACAGACATGCTGTCTAAAAATAGTAATAGTCATTGCTTTTAAATATCAGTCCTATGACCCGACCGCCATAAGTACCTTAGAAGCCCATGACGAAGAAAAAAGAAGAGGTGCCATTTTCATGAGTGCCTGCTTAGCACCAGAAGGTGTACAAGGGAATTTATAAACATTGTGTCTAATCCATACAACCAATGTAGGAGGAATGAATTACTATTTATATTAAAAAAAAAAAAATCAAAACTAAGGCTCAGAAAAGTTACATAACTTGTCCAAGATGTGACTGTAAGAGCTGTTTATAGCGAGGTCTGACTCCCGAAGCTAATGATATTTAAATCAATCCCACATGCCTTCCTGAGACAAAAAAAAAAAAA
>JAQZBX010071465.1:0-15228 GCA_029593785.1 Cabassous unicinctus | reverse complement strand
GTGGGACAGCCATGTTACCTGCAGGCAGCTGTGCTGGGGACTGGGGCATGTGTGACTGTAGGCACAAGGATGACTCTGGACATCAGCTAGGGTCAGTGCAAACTTTTTAAAAATATATTCTTTTATTTTTGTAAAGGTACTTAGATTACACAAATGTTAAAAAAAAAAATAGGGATTCCCATATTCCCTGCTCCGCACATCTCCAACACCCTCCCACATAAACAACATCCTTCATTAGTGTGGCACATTCATTGGAATTGATAAATGTATCCTGGGGCATTGCCACTGAACATGGACCATAGTTCACATTGTCGTTCACACTCTCTCCCACACAATTCTGCAGGCTATGGGAAGATATATAATGGCCTATATCTGTCAATGCAATGCCATTCAGGATGACACCTAAGTCCCAAAAAAGCCCCCATATTACATCTTTCTTTCCCTCCCCCTTCCCCCAGAGCCTCCAGTGACCACTGCCTCCACATCAATGCTGTCATTTCTTCCTTTGCTAGAATCACACATCTATAGTAGAATAGCAGTAAGTCCACTCTAGTCCATAGTTCATTCCCCAATCCTGAGGATTCTGGGATGGTGATGTCCACCCCAACTGTAATTAGGGGGCTTCAATTCCATACAGATGATGGATGAGCCTCTTTTGCTTGCAGTTGTAGGCATTCTTGTTTCCTTGTTATGGTGGTTGTCAATCCTCACCTCCTTGTTAGTTGTGCTGGGTGAGTCCAACAAAATGGACAGTAGGTGTTGCAACTCCACTGAGGCTCAGGGCCCAGCTGGCACATAGACAGCCCAAAGATTCCAGTCTCTTGGACATACACCTATAAACTCCAGCACCAAGTATAGGTTTAAATAGAAGGTACAGATGAGCCATGTGTAGAAAAGCCATAACTGAGTCCAACTCTGTCACTCTCAGAAGCACAAACTCCAAAGTAGGGCCCATTGGCAAGGCACCAAACTCCAGAGCTCTCTGCCCTGACCATTTGACCTCAGTGTCTCCAGAGCCCTCAGGAGCTCCACTATTTGGGATAGTATGGACTTTGGCAATCTATGAGGTCCTGCTGAGATGTGCATAAGTATTACCTCTGGGATGACCTCCCAAATCATTTTGAAGTCTTTTAGCCATCCAAACGCATTTGTCTTTACCTTTTCCCTCTTTTATTGGAGGTGAGGTGACTCTGTAGCCTGCTCTGGAGCTCAAACTCAGTCCCTTCCTTTTGGTCCAGGCCTGCTAGACTATGGTCCCTTAAAATATAGCACTGCTTTGGGACAAGATTTAATCAGTATGGTGTCATTTACACAAAGGTTCCCCAATCAAAAGTGTCTGTAGATAGATGACAGGAGAAGGGAGACATTTTTCCTGCTGGGATAGAAGACCTGATGGTGGCTGGGTGAAGGGTGGCCCAGGAGTCACCACATCCCTAAGCCCCACAGCCAGGCTGGGAAGGGCTGTCCTGTCTGGTTCCAGCCAACATATCTTCCTTCTCCTCCACCCTGCTGTGAAAGTTTGCTGCTGGGGGTTCAGCATGCCAGGGAGTACCTTTGCCCCAGGGAAGCTTTTGGGCCAATGCCTTGAAATAGCCATGTTTCAATTTTCTGAGAAAACCAAATTTTGAATAAAGTGTGGATTTTATATGGGCTCCTGTTTATTCAGATCTGGTCTAAATAACAGATGGTTTTATACCATGTGACCTCTCCACATCCATTCATTCTGTTAATGACTTCACCCTACACATGCTCTTTGATGCCTACTCTGCCTGGTGGGGACTGAGGGTGCCTGGGGAGGGAGAGGGACTCACTCCTGGGAGGAGCTACAGTAAAGGACCCAATGGGAAATTCCAGGGAGGATTCAAGTGGTGAGTGTCAGGGAGGAGCTCCTTGTAATCCCACCCAGACCTCAGCATGTCCCTGAGTGCCCCATGGTCAGCAATTCCCATTCTTTTCTGTGGAACCTGAGGAAATGTAGAGGAACAATAAGCCTGTCTCTCTCACTATCCCTCAAGTAGGGAAAGATTCCATGCTCTGGCATCTGTATTGGTGTTTCTCTGATACACTACACTGCGGGAGATGACATCCAGTGTCACCAGAGGAGAACCTATCCCAGAGTAGACACTTCCCCAGAGGCAACTCTCCATCCAAGGAGAGATCTGAGCCTCAGGAGAGACCCCAACATATAGGAGACCTTGAACTCCTGGGCAGACCTCAAACACCAGGGGAGATCCCACACCCAAAGATAAAAGGCCCTGCCAGACTTCTTAAACTTACTGGGGCCTTCAGAAAGTTCTCTACAAGTCAACAATATTGTTTCTTTCCTCACTGTGTCCATGCAGAATTTACACAAAACCATTGGGTGGATCAGGGGAGAAAGACAGCATATCCTGAGTATTCATGTTGCACTGGGTACATGGCTGACCACTTCAGCCTCCCAGCCTCACTTCCCACTGTAATTGTCACCGTGATTGAGTCCTGGAACCATGTTACAGAGGAGTCTGGGATAGAGAGAGTTTAAATACCTTAGTAACCAAAACATACTACAAAGTGCCAGGTTGGATTCCATAGTGCAAAAGACTTGATGCCAGATCCCAAAGCCTGGAAGCTGGAGCTAAGAGCCTATAGCCTGGGGCCCAAATCTGGGAATCTAGAACAAAGAACCAAAAGCCTGGAGACTAGAACCCAGAGCACAGAGTCCAAGACTCAGAGATCTGAGCCTGGAGCATAGGACCCTGAGCCCAGAGCCCAAAACCCAGAGACTGGAAACTGTGGCCCAGAAGTACATGCCTGAAACACAGATTCTAGAACCTAGAGCACAAAGCTTAAAGCTTAAAGCCTGAAGCCTGGATCCCAGGTCCCAGAGGCTGGAGTGCAGAGCCCAGAACCCAAAGCCCAGATCCCAGAAGGACCTGGAGTATGGAGTACAGAGCTTAGAGCCTGGAGCCTATATCCTGGAGCCTAGAATCTTGAGCCCAAAACCTGCATCTCAGGGCACAGAGACTAAAGTCTGGAGCCATGATCACATAACCTAAAACATGGAACCTGGAGCCCAAATTCCAGAGACTGGAGAACAGAATCCAGATTCCAAAGCATAGAGCCTTTCTACTTCCATGACTGGTGTGTCAGCAGAGAGCATAGGGGTCAGTCTTCTCTTCAAGGATCAAAACTCTTTGAGTGGGTAACCTCCATCCAAGGACTATTTCCTCCTTCCAGAGCCTCAGATTGAGCCACGAAATGCTCCTGACACTGCTAGTGAGGTAGGCATGGGACACTGTCTAGACTCAGATCCTATGGAGAGGTAGGGCCAGGTGGGGGTACTCCAGGTCTACTCTGCATCTTTTGTCCACCACAGGTTATGTGTATCAGTGGCAATGCTAGCCATGAAACCCCAAAGGGGTCGAAGCAACCATGGGCCAGATGACCAGGAGACCTGTGGCCCTCCCCACGTCAAGTTGTCATGCCCACCCTGCTGTAAGGGGGTGCCTGCTCCATGGCCAGAGAAGATTCCTTCTTATGACTACTTGGGGATCCATTAGGATGACATGGTGACCATGGTGTATGTAGAGCTTTGAAAGAATTGCTGGCCTCTTTTTGGAGCTGGCCTTTGCTTCTGCAGAATTTTAGGGTTAAACACCCGCTTTTCCCTAGGAATTCCACTCATTTCTCTGGTGGCCCATTAAATGACTGAGAGCAATAGCCCAGACTTGGACAGAGGGACAGGTCTGAGTGTGGGCATGGGATGGAATGGGCTTTGCAAATTGGCTGCCCTTCCTCCACCAGGAGCCTCTCGTGATGCAGTTTGCCAGGCCAGTCACTGGTGATTCTCATCTGGGCAGTCAGGGAGGAGGCCTGATGTTGCATCCAGATTTCTTGAGGATGGTGTCCTTCTCACTCTCTTCCTTTACCCCTCAGTTCCCCAGGACCCTCCACCACATTGTTCCTCTCATGCTAAGCTCAGCTTCTGGTGGTGAATTTCTTGCCACCCCTGAGATTCTTCTCCCCTCCCAAGAGGCTATGAAACCCCAGCTCTTCCTATGAACCACAATTCCTGTGATGAAATGTCAAGTTTTGAAAGTCAAATGAACATAATCTGTGAGAATCCATGGTGTTTTTATTTTGTCATTTTTCAGTGACAGCTTTATTCTTATAAACAAAATAGTCTTTGTAGAGAGTGTGTGGGATAGAGAGAGGCAGACAGAAGAAAAATAAGCTGTTCACCATCTGGGCAAGCTGCGGTGAATGAGAGTTGTTCTCTTCCAAAAATATTTAGAAAAGCACTGAGGTATAATTTTTCCCATTGGTCCATGCACAAACATGATAAAATGATTGAAAAGTTGTAAAATATGAGGAAAAGGGAAGAGAAACTATTGAAATGAGCCCATGAAGTATGCACATATTCAAAAGTAAACCCCAGAAAAGATCAACAGATTCCATTAGGAAAAATTAAAGATGTCTAGACCTTAAAAGCTGGGATATATATGAGGAAGACCCTTGCTCCCTGTCCCACCCCAGCTCTGGGCTGGGTTCAGAGGTCACCCACCACCCAGGGCTGCAGGCAAACCTTCCCACTGCAAGGATGCCCAACAGAGCTTTTTATCTAACCTGCCTGCTGGTTGCACTGGATGCACATCAAAATTTGTGGGCACTGTTCTGATATTTAGTCTTCCACCTTACTGCAATTTCAAATATCCTAGGAGCATCAAAAGTGAAGTGGCTTCATGCTGTAAATAGGGGAACTCCAAAACAACTAATAAGCTAAAGCTAGGAATATACAAATGCCCAGAAAGAAAGGGAAAATCCTTCACATTGCATTCACTTTGGACAGACATTCCTGATAGGGGGGCTGAAGCTCAAGAAAATCTCTATCTTATCACCAGCTGGTTATAAAATCAATAAACAGACATGTCACAGAATAAATCTCAGAGTTAACATTTTGAAATATGTACAGTATGCAACAAACAAGTACAAGACAAACAAAAACACAGGAAATGATGGCATATTGAAAGGAAAAGATAAAAATCCAGAAAACACCAGTGAAGAAGACCAGATGTGGATATACACAACAAAGGCTCTTAAAAATATACTTAAAAATTCTCAAAACATGCTGAAAAAAATACAGAGAAATAACTAAAGATGGCAGGAAAACAATGAATGAGAAATATGAGACTCTCAGTAAAGAGATAGAGACTTTAAAAAGGAAACAAACAAAACTACCTGAGTTGAAACTTGGAGAAGGCAGAGACCAGCAGAGCCACCATTGAGTCCTGTCATGTGACAGGGCCCCAGGATCATTAACAACTGAACTTCAGGGTAAGAGTTTCATCTCATTCCTTGATTTGGACATTTCATAATCTCAGAAGTGTAAGCTTCTAAAATAATGAATTCCCTTGTAAAAGGGAGCCCATTTCTGGTACATTGCATTGGCAGCCTTTAGCAACCTATAAAGTATGTAATTCCACTTCTTACTTCCTATGGCAGCTAAAATGTAAATATGTAAGTGTAATGATAAACCTACGGTTTTTGACATACAACATACAAAGACATAAGTGGTAACAAGTACAAAAATGGTGGAGGATAGAGGGGTACAGCAAAATTATTTGACCATGATATAGAAATTGACCAAATATGATTGTTATATATTTAGGATGTTAAACTTTAAACCCATAGCAACCAAAAGGAAAATAGATGAAAGTTTATTTAGATAGAAATGAGAAAGAACTCAATATGGTACAACATAAAACCAAATAAAAATATAAGGGTCATTAAGGGAAGTGAGAGACAAAATGGTAAAACACTTACAAAATCTTATAGCAAACTGGCAGAAAAAAGACCTGTATTATCAGTAGTGACGTTAAATGTCAATTAAACTCTCCAGTCAAAAGGCAGAGATTGGTAGAATGGATAAAAAATATGACCATCTATCTGCTATCTGCAAGAGACTTACTTTAAATTCAAAGATACAAGTAGGTTGAGGGTGAAAGTATAGAATAAAATATACCATGCAATAGTAACCAAAAAGAGAGCTAGAGTTGTTATAATATCAGATAAAATAGACTTTAAGTTAAAAACAGTTACAAGGTAAAAAAAAAAAAGTTAGGAGGACGAAAAATGGTCATTACATACCGATAAAAGAGACACTTCAACAGGAAGATGTAACAATTTTGAAAATATGTTCAGCTAAAAGCAGAGCCATGAAGATATATGAAGCTATGAAGCAATTACTGACAGGTTGAAAGTGAGAAATTGGTGTTTCTACATTAATAGTAGTAATAGAATAGTAATAATTGACTTGGCTGGACTATTTTAGTAGAATGTACTTTCCCTACAGCTTTTAGGTTCTGGTGTCACTCTTAAAAGGGCACAGTGTTGGGCATATGAAGTCGCCTTGTCCATCAGGGGAGACTTTGAGTTTAGCTGGACTCTCTTTGTCTTTTTCTTTCCCTGATATCCCACGAAACTTCTTTGTGGACTCCCTTTATTGATATCACACCCAGCTCTTAGCTTCCTCAACTTGAGAGATGACTGCTCTGTTGGTTTTGAGAATCCCTAGGGAATATATTGCATTGCAGTTTTACCTAATTAAAGTCAGCACTCATTGGAGGGAGGGATTTACCAGGATTTGGGGGCTTACTTTGTCCCCAGGACATGTCTCTTTAGCTGTGGCTTTCCCTTTTCTCTCTATTAAAAATTTAGGTGTTCTACCATTGCACTTCTGATGGTGGATTTTTATCGTAGAGCTAACAGCCTTTTCCACATTGCACACCACCAAGATTGCCAGTGTTTTTACAATCATCTTAGGCACTGTAATGGGATGAACTATGCCCCTAGAAAAGATGTGTTGAAGACCTAAACCCCAGGAACCAGCAATGTGACTTGATATGGAGATAGATTCTTTGCAGATGTATAGTTAAGATGAGGTCATACTGAATTAGGATATTTCCTAATTCAAAAAAACTGGTGTCCTTTTAAGAAGTAGATAAAATACACAGACACAGTGGGAGGGAATCCATTTGAAGACAGAGGCAGAGACTGGCATTATGCAGCTACCAGCCATGGAATGCCAAGGACTCTCAGCCACCACCAAAAATTAGGAAAAGGGTAAAAAAGGATTCCTCCCCTAGAAACTTCAGAGAGAGTATGGCCCTGCTGGCACTTTGATTTTTGGAATTTTTTTCTCCAAAACTGTTAGAGAATAAGTTTGGTTTCTTTTTAGGCACCAAATATGTGGTATTTTGCTAGAACAGCCCTAGGAGTTTAATACAAACATGAACTTCCCCACACTTGATCCCCAAAAAAGTCAGTCTCCTTAGGGAGAGATATGGAGATATCAGTTCCTATGATTTGGTGTGTTCCCTGGAAAGAAATGTTGGGCAGCTGCACTGTAGCTGGGAGCAGAGAAAATGGTCCTTTCCTTCTGGACACACCCCATCACTAAAGTAGGAGTCTGAGTCACTGGTAGCCCCTAGCCTTCATAGATTGTCCCTTCCACTATGGAATCTCCACTTATGATTGAGCTTTCTGGGAGTAATTGGGATCTAATATTCTTGTCCTGCTGTGCATGCAGCAGATTTTCTGACAGAAGAGTGGTTTTGCATGATGGAAATTGACCCAGTCATTCCGCTGCATCTGCCTGCAATAGAGATTGTCCAACACACAGCTTGGTGGCAGATGAGAAATTCCAAATGACTTTCCTAGCACAGCCGGTGGTTGAATCTGTAGCTCTATATGTGGAACTTGGATGAGAAAGAGCCTGTTTTACTGGACACATCTACTCAGAGTAGAGTTTTCATCACTTTCAGAGGAGGGGGTATGGGAGGAGTTTGTCGCTCTAATACCACAGGATCTCACTCTTCTTACCAAGGTTTAGTATATTTTTACTCAAGAAATGTTTGTTTATTTGCTGTAATCCCTTAGGACAATTTCCAGAGACTCTAGTGGTGGTTGTTTTGTTGTTGTTGTTTTTAAATATTTTTCAGCAACTAAATGTTTATGCAGGGTTGCTTGAATTTATGTCCTTCTGAAATTAGAAACATTCTTTATGACTATCTCTTCATTCTGTGTCTCTCTCCTCTCCTGGTATTTCTATTACACATGTGTTAGATATTTTCACTATGTCCCACATACTTATAATGCATTTTTCATTGCTTTTTTCTCTCAATGCTTCTGTATTTTCTATCAATTCATCTTCATTACTTTGATCTTGTGTTTTGCCATGTCCAATCTTCAGTTAGAAAAATATATTGAGTCTTTACTTACATATATACTGTACATGAGAGGCTGAATGTGCAACCCCAGAGATATGTTCAAATCCTAACCACTCCTCTCATAAATGTGATAATATTTGGAAGTAGGAACTTTCAAGATTGTGTTTACTAAGATGAGAGCAAAATTGATTATAGTGGGCCCTATTTCAGTATGACTGCTGTTCTAATATGGATGGGACATTTTGACATAGAGAGAGAATAAAGCCATATGAAGCAGGCAGAAATGAGTTATGACACAAGTTAAAGATGACCAAGGATAGCCAACAAGCCACTGCAAGAACATTACTGAATTTAGAGGAAGCATGACCCTGCCTACACCTTATTTAAAACACTTATCCCCCAAAAGTGAAAAAATACATTTTTGTTGTTTTCAACCATTGAGTTTGTGGTGGTTTGTTATAGAAACCCTAACAAACTGAGAAACTGCTAATAATTGTTGGTTTTTCATTTGATTATTTTCTTAGCATTCCATTTCTTGGGTGAAATTTCAATTATCTAACAGCAGTATTGTCCACATTTTCTCTATTTTCTTTAATGTATTTATTAAAATTAAAGACTTTGATGGTTAAGCTTTCAACAGTTCTACTCAGTCTATCATCTTGACCCCTCTGGAATTCATTGCTAGAGCATTAATGAATAATTCTTTTTTATTTTTATGTAATTTCTTAATGGTCTCAGCAGAAATGTTCATCTTCCACAAGCTACTTCATCCTACTATAAAGAAACCCTGAATTATATGCAATTTTAACTAATTTATTAATTTTTAATTGTGGTGAAATATACATATAATAAAATCACATTAACTGTTTTAAGTGGACTATTCCTTCATATTAAAATCATTGACAATACTGTGTAACTTTTACCACTGTTTCCATCTATTTTCATTATCCCAAAGCAAAACACATACTTTTTATTTTAAATTTATCTATAAACAGGAGATTTGTTTTTATTTTAATTATTGAACTTTATATGTTGGGTATATTATTACATGTTTCCTTTTTTTAAAACATGTGCAATTGATTTGATCATGTCAGGTACAGGGTAGTTCCTAGACAAACCATAACTTGGAAACCTGAAATGGGGATCTGGTAAGAGTGAGAAGAGTCTGGGCAAACTTCAAAACACCTGTCTTCATGAATCTTCCTACAAATGGACTACAGAACAAACTGGAGTCTTTTCTAAGGACGTTGGAACTTAAAAACATTTTTAAGTTTTAGAATCTTAATTTCATATCATTTTAAAGCATTTTACTATGGAAAAGTTTAAGCATATATGCAATTAGACAGAATAATCTGTTCCTTCTCCATTTACACAATGCACAGCTTCAAAAATTTTCAATTAATTTCCAGTATTATTTCACGTGTATTAATCTCCATTTTTTCTCATATTATTTTAGGTACCTCTCAGTTTATTATTTCATTCATACATATGTAAATATATATCTTTTTAAAACTGTATTTTTATTCATTTTAAAAGACACTTAGACTACATAAATTGTAACATAAAAAAATAAAGGGGATTCCCATATGCCCCACTCCCCAGAACTCACACTTTTCCCCACATTAACAGCTTCTTTCATGAGTGTGATGCATTCATTGCAATTGATTAGCACATTTTGGAGCATTGCCACTAAGCATGGACTATAGTTTCCATTGTAGTTTACACTCTCTCCCACTCAATTCTGTAGGCTATGGCAGGATATATGATGGCCTGTATCTGTCACTGCAAAGTAATTTAGGTCAATTCCAAGTCCTGAATTATGCCCCCATATTACACCTCTTTTTCTGTATTCCTGACTTCAGCACCTCCACTGCCCACTGTCTCCACATCAATGATATAATTTCTTCCATTGCTAAAATCACAATAAGGGTATAGTAGAAGACCAGTAGGTCTACTGTAGCCCATATTTTACTCACCAATCCTGAAGATTCTGGGATGGTGATGCTCACTCCACCTCTACTTGAAGGGGACTTTGATCCCATATGGTTGATGGATGAGACTCTCTTGCTTGCAGCTGTAGACTCTTTCAGTTCCTTGGTGTGTTGTTCATCCATCCTCACCTCCCCATCAGCAGTCCTGGATGAGTCCAATGAACTGGAGAATAGGTGCTGCAAACTCCTCTGATGCTCAGAGTCCAGTCATGGACAGGCCAGAGATTCAAGTCTCCTGGACATAAACCTACTAACTCCAGCACCAACTATACGTTCAAAGAAAACGGACAGAAGAGGCATGTGTAGTGAAGTCACACCTGAGTCCAATTCTGTCACATTCAGGGACACAGTCTCTAAAGTAGGTCCCACTGGCAAGGCACCAAACTCCAGAGCTTTCCATTATGACTGCAGCACCTGGGTGTCTCTGGAGCCCTCAGGAGCCCCATTGTTTGGGGTAGTGTCCACTCTTGCTGTCTATAAAATCCTTCTGAGATGTGCATAAGCATTACTTCACTGATGACCTCCTGAGTCACTTTGAAGTCTCTTTGCCATATAAACCCACTTGTCTTTACCTTTTCCCCCTTTTAATCAAGGTCTTTTATGAGTTGTTTCACTAGCCAGTGCTTGGTAGAAATCCCTTGGTGCCAGGGAGGCTCATCCCTGGAAGTCATTTCCCTCACTTGGGGAAAGGTAATGCATCAACATGCTGACTTTGGCTTAGAGAGAGGTCACATTTGAGCAACAAGGAGGCTCTCAGAAGGTAACACTTAGGCACCCTAAAACACTAGACCAAGTTGCAAATTCAAAAGCAAAATGCTCAAAAGCGTACTCATCAATATCAAGGTCACATGAATAGACCATCCTTCTTCACTAGTTATTTCCCCTGTACTTGGGGGATTGCTGCTGTTCCATTAGAGAAAGTGACAGAGCCCCCAGGGTGGGGATTCAACAATCCTTTGGCTATTGTGTGAATCTCTATCCACTGTGGCAATACCCCATGAACATTTGAACATATTTATATACCTTATATGTATGCCCAGGCGAACTTCTTCTCAGGTATCCCCCATCACTGACACCCTACACCATTGATATTCCACTGCCATAGTTGTAACCCTTCTGTGATCCAAAACTTCTTCAAAAATGAAGCCAAGAATGTTGCCAAATTTGATTAATAGAAAAATGAAATAATAAAGACAGGTTTAAACATAAGAAATAAAATACATAATATTTTAGAAAAACTAAGACTAAAATAAAGTGAAAAAATGGGGTATTAAAAAATGAAAAATATTAATAAAATTATTTTTGATGTTTTTGTCTTTCATCACTGTAAACTCTGTTGTACTGTATGTACCGTGGCATTTTCTTCCATTTCTTCCTCAGTGTCTTACTTTTCTTGTTTTTTTTTGTCTTCAAAGAGGTTTTAGGTCACAATAAAATATCATACAGAATATAGAGGACTCACATATACCCAATATGCTCCCCCCTTTCCCCCTTTCCTATTAATGACCATTTTATATGTGGATGGTACATTTGTTACAACTGATATACAAATATTGAAATATAGCTGCTAACCATGGTCAATCATTTACATTATGGTTTACATTTTAGACCATATACTTTTATAAACTTTTGATGAAATTTAACATGGCCTGTATCCATTATTGCTAGATCATTCAGAACACTTCCATTGCCCCCTATATACGTCTTCTTCCATCTACTCTATTCCTCCCTTCCCCTCTCCTCAGGGTCCACAGTGACCACCAGGCTTCACTACTTGGAGGAAAATGTTCATAGATATTTGCTACAATGCTGAGGGCCTGATATACTAGTCTACCCTCCCCTATTAGTAACCTTCCATGCTCTCAATAGATGCTGTGCCCTCTGTTTGAGATCATATTTGACCTCCTCAGCATGGGAGTCCAACTCTTTCCCACTCATTATGTGGGTCCTCCCCACTGATATAGCACACTATGACAAAATGATCACTCACATATTCTCTTGAAGACTGCCCCAGGTGTTCCCTGTCCCAAATGCCCACCAATCCAACACCCTAAACCAGTAACCCTTCCTTGTTATATTGCCAAAAGGGTTTTCTCATCATTGTAGTTTCACCCAGATGCCCCCCATTCCTGTGTTCACCTGTTCCTTCCCCCAAACATCTCCCCAGTTTGATGGACTGTCCAAACCTTCCCCCTCACCCTATTCCCCTGTCAAGCTTGCACCACCCAACCAATAGTGTCCCTACAGCCTTGTCATATCCCATCACTGCTCAACTACTCAATTCCAACTTATCATAGTTTTTGCCCATGTGGGCATAAGTTCACAACCTTCTTTTCCCTTTATATTTCTTGTAAACATATCTTCCAGTCTCTAGCTCTCTGAGTTGTCTAGAGTTGTTTAATTCATTTCAGAGTGGTCAGGTAATATTTGTCTTTCCATGCCTGGTTTGCTTCACTCAACATAAGTTCCTCAAGATTCATCTATGTTATCCCATGTGTTAGTACTGTATTCTTCCTTACAGCTGAGTTATATTCAATTGTGTGTATATACCACATTTTGTTTATCCATTCATCTTTTGATGGCCATTTGGGTTGACTCCAAATTTTGGCAATAGTGAATAATACTGCTATGAACATTGATATGCATATATGTCTTCGTGTCCTTGCTTTCAATTCTTCTGGGTATATACCCAGCAGTGGAATTGTTGGGTGTCATGACAGATCTATAGTTAGTTTCTTTGAAGAGCTGCCAGACTGTCCTCCACAATGGCTGGACCATTCTACATTTTGACCAGCAGTAGATGAGGGTCCCCATTCCTCCACATCTTCTCCAACACTTGTAGTCCTCTGTTTTTTTAAAGGCCACCAGTCTAATGGGCATAAGATGATATCTGATTGTAGTTTTGATTTGAATTTCCCTAATAGCTAGTGATGTTGAGCATCTTTTCATTTGCTTTTTAGCCTTTTGTAGTTCTTCTTTGGAGAAGTGTCTGTTCAAATCACTTGCCCATTTTTTAAATGGGTTGTTTGCTTTTTTATTTTTGAGAAATAGGATTTTTTTTATATGTATGCACGATATTGGGCTCCTATTAGATATATGGTTGTCAAAAATTTTCTCCAATTGGGTAGGCTGTCTTTTCAGTGTCTTGGCAAACTCCATTGAGGTGCAAAAGGTTTTAATTCTTAGGAAATCCCATTCATCTATTTTTCCTTTTGCTTCTTGTGCTTTGGATGTGAAGTTCATGAAGCCATTTCCTATTACAAGATCCTGTAGATGCTTCCCTATATTAACTTCCGTGGTCTTTATGATCTTGGCTGTTACATTTAGATCTTTGATCTATCTTGAGTTGATTTTTGTATAAGGTGTGAGATGGTGTTCGTCTCTCATTCTTTTGGATATGGATATCCAGTTCTCCAAGAAGCATTTGTTGAAGAGGCCATTCTCTCCTAACTGAGTGGGCTTGGTGGACTTGTCAAATATCAGATGACTGTATATGTGAGGACATTTATCAGAACTCTCAATTCGGTTCCATTGGACAGTATGTCTATCCTTGTGCCAATACCATGCAGTTTTGTCCACTGTAGCTTGGTAGTATGTTTTAAAGTTAGATAGTGTGATTACTCCAATTTCATTTTTCTTTTTCAAAATGCCTTTGGCTGTTTGGGGCCTCTTGCCTTCCTAAATAAATTTCATAGTTAGTTTTTCCAATTCAGTAAAAAATGTTGTGTTGATATTTATTGGAATTGCATTAAATCTTTATTTTTGTTTGAGTAGGACAGACATCTTAATGATATTTAGTTCTCCTGTCCATGACCAGGGAACACTTTTCCATTTATTTAAGTCTTCTTTGATTTCCTTTAACAGTGCATATAGGTCATTTACGCCTTTAATTGAATTTATCCCTAGGTATTTGTTTTATTTGTTATTACTGTAAATGATGTTTTTCCTTGAATTCCTCCTCAGGTTGCTCATTATTGGTGGACAGAAATACTACTGACTTTTGTGCCTTGATATTTTACCTGTTACTGTACTGAACTCATTTATAAGTTCTAGAAGCTTTGTTGTAGATTTCTCAGGGCTTTCTATGTATAAGATCATGTCATCTGCAAATACTGAAATTTTTACTTCCTCCTTTCCAATTTGGATGCCTTTTATTTCTTTTTCTTGCCTCAGAGTTGACCTAGTGATTCTAAGACAATGTTAAATAGAAGTGGTGATAGTGGGCATGTGTGTCTTGCTCTTGATCTTAGAGGGAAAACTATTAGGATTTCACTATTGTATATCATGTTAGCTGTGGGTATTTAATATGCCCTTTATCATGTTCAGAAAGATTCCTTCTTTTCCTATATTTTGCAGTGTTTTTACCAGGAAATGGTGATGTATGTTGTTGAATGCTTTTTCTGCATCTTAAGAGATGATCATGTGATTTTTTTCTTTCGATCTGTTTATGTGGTGTGTTACATTGATTGATTTTCTTATGTTGAACCATCCTTGCATACCAGGGGTGAAACTCACTTGAGCATGGTGTATAATTCATTAGATGTGTTGTTGAATATGATTAGCAAGAATTTTGTTGAGGAATTTAGAATCTAGTTTCATTATAGAGATTTTTCTGTAATTTTCCTTTCGTGTGGCTTCTTTGTTTAGCTTTGGTATTAGGGTAATGTTGGCATCATAAACTGAGTTAGGAAATGTTCCTTCTACTTCTATTTTTTGAAATAGTTTAAGCAGATTGGTGTTAGTTCTTTCCAGAATTTTTGGTAGAATTCACCTGTAAAGCTATGTGGTCCTGGACTCTGCTTAGTTGGGAGGTATTTGATGACTGATTCTATCTCTTTACTTGTGATTGATCTGTTGATATCATCAATTTCTTCTTTCATCAATGTAGGCTGCTTTTGTGTTTATAGGAATTTGTCCATTTCCTCTAAATTATCCTTCTTGTTGCCATATAATTTTTCAAAGTATCCTTTTCTGATACTCTTTGTTTCTATGAGGTCAGTGGCAATATCCCCTTCCCTATTTTTTTTTTT
>JAQZBX010071464.1:0-15231 GCA_029593785.1 Cabassous unicinctus | reverse complement strand
CTCCCCCCCAGCCCTCCCAGCTCCCCTCCTGGCCCACCTGCTCCCAGCCAGCAGCAGCACCTTGGCCCCACTCAGCCCATGGCCCAGGAGCTCCCGTACGACCTCCTGGATGATGGCGGCCCCCATGAAGGCGTACTCACCTGCATGGGGACAGGGAGGGGCTCTAGGTGGGTCTCTGGGGGCCAGGCCTGAGGAGGAAGGGGTCTGGCTCCAGGCGGGGCTGGGGGCTTCTCCCAGGGGCTGGGATAGACCAGAGGCCAGGCTGGGGGCTGCTCCCCCGGGAGGGAGAGCGCTTGAGGGGCCAGGACAGCCTGCACAGCAGGCAGTGGGGCTGGGGGCTGACTGGGGGTCACTGTCCAGGGCTCTGAGGAAGCTGGGGGGCTGGGAGTCAAAGCCCCACCCACCCCACTGAGGATTTCAAGGCCAAGGGGAGAGGGGGGAGATGGGCTGGGAAGGTGGGGGACTCACTCTTCTCCGATCTGGGTGAAGCCCCACTCCAGACGTCACTGGAGCAGTAAGGGATGAAACTGCAAGACACGGGTGGGTGGGGTCCCAAAGGCGCGTCCCCAGGAAGACACGCCCCCAGGAGGATGCCCCTCCCAGGACAGCCCCCAGGAAGGGCCTCCCCAGGAAAGCGCCCTGGAAAGGGCAGCTCCAGGGCCCGCCGCTGCGCCCCCTCTTACACCATGTTTGCGTTCCACCAGTGGGGGTTCTCCTCGGGCTGTGAGGACAGGATCCCGGTGCCTGGAGGTGGAACGGGGCGATGGGTCTTTTTGGGAGGAGGGGTGTGTGCAGGGCTGAGGATGGTAGGAAGGTGGGGGGGGTTGGGGGCTCCTGGTGGCCAGGGAAGTGAAGTGGGGGATGGGCAGGTTTGTCACCCTAGCAGGTAACTCCGGGCAAGACGCCCAGCCGAGCTGTGACCCTGGACATGACCCTGGACCTCCCCTGCCCTCCACCAGCTTTGATCCCGGGATGATCCTCTGTACCCCAGCAGCCAGGTAGGCACTGGACAGGTATTTGTGGAATTAAAACCCCAGGCTGAGCTCACAGGGGCAGCACACGGCATCCCTGCCACACCCCTTACGATAGTAAAGCAAGGTTTCAGCAGAAGGCAGAAAAGAGCTGCTGAGTCAAAAACGAAAACACTCGAGGGTGAAAGAGTGCTCCTTCTCTCAGGAAACTCGGAGGGCACAGCCGAGGCCACTGCGGGCTGGGGAGGGAGGGCCGGAGTCCTCTCTGGGGCCGTGGGGAGCGGGTGGGTGCGCTTCTCCAGGGCTTCCAGGTGGGCCACCTCCTTCCCTCTGGGCGGTCACGCTTCCCTAACCCTGCTCACCTGTGCGGGTGCGCGGCCAATCTTTGGAACTCATGAGGCGCCGCATGGTGCCGTAGCGGGTATCGCAGTTCTCCCGGCTGAAGCAGTACCAGCCGCCTAGGGCAGAGCCCCACGCTCAGGGCCCGCGCCCAGGGGCCACCCGCCCACCCTGCCACCTCGGCCCCGGGGACGCACCTTCCAGGAAGAGCAGCCACCGCCGACTGCCCTTGGACTCCTTCAGGTAGTAGCTGCGGGGGAAGGCGGGCGGAGCGCGCGGTCAGCAGGGGCCGCGTCAGCACGCGCCTGGCCCCGCGCGCGCCGGGGTCCGGGGAGGAAAGAGTTATTCCACCTGTCGCGGGGCGGGCGCGCGAGGCGGCCGCACGGGGGCGCCAGCGGTCAGGCCCCGGTGGGGCGAGCCCGGCCCGGGGGCGCCGGCGGCCAGTCCCGGCCAGTCCCGGGAGGTGGCGCTGGCGGGGCGGGGAAGGACGGCGAGGGGCTGTGTGGTCCGTGGAAAATCCCCACGGCCCGCCCGGCGCGGGACCCGCCGTAACCTCGGCAAGGCGGCCGGGCGGGGGGGTCTGAGCTGGGCCTCCGGGTCCTCCCAGGGCGCGCAGGGACACGCGAAAAGTGACAAGCGCCCTCGCCATGGGACCAGCCCGGCGGGCGTGGAGGGGCGCGGGGGTCTGTTTCCTACCCAGACCCTCCCAGGCCGGCTCCTCCACCGGGGAGCGCGTGGGCGCCCGCGAACACCCCGCCGCGGCCTCGCAGCCCTCCTTCACCTACCCTGGCACCGGGGGCGCGTTCACCCCACTTCCTTCCGTCCCACCTGCGCGCCCCCTCGGCCCCTCCGAAGCGGCTGACGCTGGCATCCCCGCGGTCCTGCCCTCGTCCCGGGGACGGCGCGGAGCAGGCGGGCAGGAGCCGGGGTCAGCGGCCGGCAGGGCTCTGTCCGCCCTCGTGGGGCCGCCTCCATTGGGAGCCAGGGCCCCTCGCCGATGCCGTCTCTCCGCCCGGGGCCAAAGGACGCGAGCAGCGGGGCCGGACACGGGTGGCCGAGGGGTCAGTGCCCGGGCTGGCCAGGACCTTACCCCGCAGGGCTGCCGTCGTTGCAGGTCACCGACGTGTTGAGCAGGAGGTGCAGGCGCAGGTCCTCGTTGAGCTGCTGCGCGGAGCAGGGGTACAGGGACTGTGCCAAGCTCTTGACCTGCGCCACGAAGCTGTCCATGTTGCCCTCTACGGCCGTGAAGTCCAGCGGGAAGCTCTCCACGGGCGGCCCAGCCTCGGCCCGCGGCGGCGGCGGCGGGGGCGGCGGCGGCGGCGGGGGCGGCTGCTGTCCGCGGCGCCGCCAGGTCTTCCTGGCCTCGCCGCCCCCGGCCCAGTGCAGCAGGCCCAGCAGTAGCAGCAGCAGCGCGCGCGCCCCTGGGCCCATGGCCGGCCGCTCGGGCCCGCGGCCACCTGCGGAGAGGGGGCGGCCTTGAGCGGCGGCGAGGTGGCGGGGCCGGGGGCGCTCGGGGCCGCGGGGCGCCGCTGGCCTGCTGGCTCGCCCGCCCCCGCTGCCTGCTCGGCGTCGAGGCGCTCGGGGCCCGGGCGCCGCTCGGCCTCTGGCGGCTGGGGCTCGGCGCGCGGGCGGCCAGGGCAGCGCCGGGTCTGGGTGCGCTGGCTCCGGCCCGCGCCAATGAGCGCCGGGGGCCGAGCTGGGCGTAGTGCGCGGGGGCCGCGGCGGCCCGGGTGCCCGCGCCTTAGAAGTGCCGCCGCCGCCCGGGCCCGGCGCGGGGGGCGGGGGCCGCGCTCGCTCTTTCCTTGGCGGAGGCTTCGCCTTTTCTTCCCAAACCGCAAGCCTGACGGAGGGGCCTGGACTACCCCGCCGCGGCCGCCGGAGGCGCTCCCGGCCCGGCTCCGTGGGGGGCAGCGCGGCCCGGCGGCTCCCGGCGCGGCGGCCCCCGCGGCTCTGCTCCCGCGGCCTGCCCGGCGCCGCCTTGCCCGCCCCGGGACGGCTCGAGCGGGCGGCGGGGCGCCCGAGCGAGGCGCGAGCCTTTCCCGCTGCGCTCGGACCCGGCGGGGAGGACTCCGGCACCGCGCGGCCGGCGGGGCCCGACGGGCTGGGGGCGCGGGGCGGCCGCGCTCACCTCGAGCCGCCAGTGCCCGCCCTCCCGCCGCGCCGGCCCGGAGCAGCCCCGAGGCGGCCTCGGACCCCGGCCCGCCGCGCATCCCCCCCGCCCCAGGCCAGGCCCCGCGCCGGGCCCGGAGCCCCGGCTCACCGCGGGCGGCCCCGCGGCCCCGGTTCCTCGGCGTCGCTGCCTCCTGCGCCGCCCCGCTGCGCGCCGGCTCGGCTGCGCTCCCCCTCTGGCGCTGGCGCCGAGCCGCCCGGGACTTTTATCCAGCGGGGCCCCCGGGATCAAAGCGGCGGCGGACACGGGACTGCGCGCCGAGGGGCCTCCCGGAGGAGCGGACAGGTGCGGCGCGAGGCCCGGGCGCCCTGGGCGACCTGTGGGAGAGACCCGGCGCCCGGCGACGGCGCCGCGGGGGAGGTGCCCTGTCCCGCGCCTGGGTGGGAGATTCTGCGCCGCCCTCGGAGGCCCTGGGTCAGAGAGGGCGCCGCCGCGTGGAGAGGTCGGTGGGCCGCGGCGTGAGGTTCTGGACCCTCCCTGCGAGCACCTGGGCTGCGCCCCCCATTCCCGCCGAGAAACCCCGAGAACCTCCCTGCCCCTGCCGCCGCTGGGGGGGTGGGGACATAGCCTCCCTTTGGTGGCCTCAGGAACCTGTGCTTTCTGGGAACCCCATCACCTCGCCTACCCAGCGCCCCGGCGCGCCGCCCTCCCCGCTCCAAGGCTCAGGTCACCAGAGCTTCAGAAAACCAACTGGGGGCAGGTGTTTGCTCCTACCTCAGCTGGGGGTGGGGCGACGGGGAGGCACCAGCACCCCTTTAGCTTATACTCCCCCAGCAGCCCCCTGGGGTCATGACACCCCCTTAGCAACAGGAGTCTGACCCAGCCTTTGGGGGCATGGCTCCCCAGCCTCGTCCTAATGAGGGGGGGCACATCCCCTCAGGAAGCAGCAGGGCCCTGAGGGTCCTGGGTCCTGGACAGTCACCTTTCTGGCTGTGGCCAGGCTCAGTGGTGAACTGGAGGGCAAAGGTCGCTCCATGGCTCTGCACACACACCTGGGCTCGAGAGACCAACAGGTGTTCCAACCCAACTGCTGAAGGGCTCAGGTAGGGGCACCCTGAGACCAAAGAACGCACCTGGCACTGAGCCAGACAGAAGCTTTTTTTTGGACTTACGGACAGGAGACAGTCTCTGGTGGCGGCGGTCCAGAGAATGAAGACAGCGCTCCGCAAAGAGTCAGGGAAGTGGGGGGTGATATAAGGTTTCAGAACAAGGACATTCCATAGGGTGTGAGCACAGAGTTCCCGCGAGGGTCCTGTGACGGCACCTGAGGGGTCTCTGATGCCATCACTGTGCATGCAGGAATGGAGTTTTTCCGCTCTGGGGACATTGTGGTTGATGATACCATCTGTACATCTCTCCCCTGCGGGGAGGGTCGTTAACCTTTAACTCACGTCCAGGTCAGGCAGGTGGCTGTGTGCTGGGGGCTGAGGGGAGCCTGGGCCGGGGCCCCCACATCCACCCCCCCCACAGCCCATGTTGACCATAGGACAAGCATTGCGCCCACATTCCACAGCCACAGTGTAAAGGACAGAAGGATAGGAGGCCTCCAGCAAGATCCAGGAGACCCACAGAAGCATGCCGCCAGGGCCAAGGAAGGGAATTAAACCGATCCGATAGGGGGTCAGAAGCTGATTTACCAATGTGCCGTATGTGCTCGTGCACGTGACTTAGAGCTTGTGAAATATCACGGGAGTGATGAGGAATACACACAACACTTAACCTCATTAAGGGCTCAGGTCCCACCTTGTGCCGCAGAAAGAATATCTAAAGCCAGCCCTTTTTGTAAAACTGCCTTTCGTAGTTGGGCAGTTTCTTCGCTTAGTGAGGAAATTGCTGCTTTGGCGTCATTAAGGCCTGGGCAGTGATTGGCTAAAGCCCTTACGTGTTCTTCAGTGGCAGTCGCAGCACCACGGCACACCAGCGGCCAGTGGGGAGAACCGCCAGGGCTGCGCTTTGCATCTGGCCTGACCGCTTCCCAGTTTCTAGGAGGATGGGGAAATGACTCACGCAGGTGGCAGGGGCGTGCATCGTCCGGTGCAGGTATAGGGCAAATACGGCCACCCGTTTTGCCCGCAAGTCCATAGCCATCTTTTAGGGGATGGCCCGGCAAATAAGCGGTAGGTCTGCCATTGGAAAAAACTATTATTTTCTTTTTGATAGTAAAATTACACAACTTAGGGTGTAACCACCCCACATCACGGATTCCCTCTTGTTCCATGCAGACAGGGGCCATGTGATCCAGGGTGACAGCCGTTAACCCTCCTAAACTATCATTTACAGCGTATCCTAATAAACGCTTGGAATTATTCACCTGTTCCTTACAAGGGAAAAAAATATAATTACAAGTCCCATTGAAAGACGGCAGCTGGATTTCAGTCTCAAATGAGGTCTTGTTCCAAACCTGTCGATGGGCTGTGTTCTGCCAGCCAGGGGTTCCATGCCACCCAATCTGCAGGAGTGACAGTCCAGGAAGGCCAGTAGCACCCGAGGATGGTCAGTCTGTGCAAACCAACACTGGGATGTGCTGGTCTAACAGTACACAAGCAACATTTCCACCAGTAGATAAAGCACCAGGTAGAGGGGTCCTGTGTGGAGGCTGCCAATACGTTTTCACTTCTCGATTCTCTGAGTTTTCTGCGGTGACATCAAAAACCAGTTTAGGGGACTAGATGTAGCCCAAGTGGCTGAGCGCCTGCTTCCCATATACAAGACACCAGGTTTGATCCCTGGTACCTCCTAAAAACAAAACAAACAAATGAATAAACCAACTCTCATTGGGGAGCGGATGTAGCTCGGTGGCTGAGCACCTGCTTCCCATATACGAGGTGCTGGGTTCAATCCCTGGTACCTCCTAAAAAAAAAAAAACCCAAAAAACTAGTTTAGGCATAAGGAGAGTCCACACAGATGCACATAGGGCCCCAGCGGGAATAGGAGACTCTGGATTATTTATAAAGATTTTTACTGGCATTTTTTGTACAGGCTGTGGTCGTATCACAACGTTTTGGTGACTCCTATTCTTCATGGACTTAAGATTCCCAACCAGCGAGGCTGCGCAGGCCAGTGCCATGGCCAAAGGACCTCATTTCCCCAGTTTGCATGGTTTGAGACAAGACAACAACAGATATTATTACTTCCCCTTTGGGCTGCAGGGCAGCTGGCCCTTTCGCCTGTATTCTCAAGGCCTGCTGTTAGCGTTGCTGCTGGGCAGGGCCTGCGCCCGGCGCTGAAGTGAAATGGGTCAGGGCTGGACACAGCCTCTTAGTCCATTGGTGGCGATAGCCTTTTATTTGTTCCTTTAAAAGGCCATTCCTCCTTTCTGTAAGGCCTGCAGCAGTGGGTTATAGGGTAACGGAAAGTCCAGGCAATATCTTGGTCCTTTGCCCAAGACTGCATGAATGGTGTCCCTCGGTCACTGTCCATTTGGCCTGTACCCCGTACAGGGCACATACCTGTTCAAGGCAGCGAAGAGTGGCTACTGGTTGGCATCTCCTACCGGGAAGCCAACAGGAGTCCCGCGGCGGTGTCTGCGGCAGTGAACACGTATCTTGCCCCATCCGAGAGCGAGAGGGGACCGATGTAATCCACTTGCCATCGTGTTACTGGGGTTTGCGTTCGGCCGGTATGACCTGTCCAGTGGGGTGACTGTGGCCGTCGGAGCGAGCGTGATGGACACTCGTGGGTGGTGTCCACGAGCTGCTGGCGAGTGACAGGAGCTGGGACTGCTGGGCTAAGTGCCACAGGGTCTGGTAGCCACGATGTCCGCTTTTCCCGTGGAGCCACCCTGCGCTTCTCGGGGCTCCGTGGTGTGGCTCTGGGCCTTCGCGAGGGCATCTGCCCCAACAGGCCCGAGGGCGCTGTTAGAGGAGTGGTGGGGACGTGATAGACAGTCACCTGTCGCTGCTGGCAGGTGTCCCAGGTGTCCTTCACCAGTTTCTCCCGCACAGAGGGCGGCCCCCGGCAGTCCACTGTTCCTGTTTCCAAGTGGCCCTCCAGGTGGTGCGGCCTCTGTACACTGCCCACCTCGGTACAGATTGTTAAAGCGTTCCCGGGCTCATGTGCTATAGCCTCCTCACGGTTCTTAGTTCAGCCCTGACTGCTCTGCAAGGTGCCCGTTTCCCACCAAACGGTGCTAGTGCTGGGGTGCACAGCCAGGCTGTCTACAGCCGAGTCGTCGAGCACCATGCAGTCTCTGGGACTTCCTGTGCCTTCCCTAGTGGGCGCTTCAGCGGCAACCTTGGGGGTTGTAATTTGGGCTGAAGAATCTTCCACATAGGACAGTGGGCCTGGGGTCTCGTACTTTGCAATACTAAAAGGGCTGTTGGAGACACTGCTGCAGCAGGTAGGCTTTCCACTTTGTTAAGGCACTTAGCTGTGCGCTGCCAGAGCAGGGCTTGTTCCCAGAATCTGCACCCACCCTGGACGGGGATGACCGTCTTCAGAATAACCGGGCACTTTTAGGTTGAACCTTCTACTTGCAACAAGGCATTGTATGCTGCTTCTCTAAGGGGCTGTATCATAACCCAACCCCTGTCCATAACTGTGACCAAAACCCAAGGGGTATTCGTTTAGAATGTTGCCTTTGTCACAAACCCCACCCAAAGCCAACAGGGGTGCTGGCCACATCCAATTCACAGGGCAAGGCAGGGTCCACCCCCCTCAGTGCCTGAGCCTGTGCTCCTGCCCTCTTTGCTTCCTAAAAGCAGCCTGCTGGGGAGTGGCTGTGGCTCAAGCAGCTGAGCACCCACCTCCCACATGGGAGGTCCCAGATTCGGTTCCTGGTGCCTCCTGAAAAAACAAAAACAGCAAGCAAAATAAACAAAAAAACCAACTCAGGGGAGCCAATGTGGCTCAGTGGTTGAGCACCGGCTTCCCACATACGAGGTCCAAGTTTCAATCCCCAGCCCCAGTACCTCAAAAAACTAAAAGTAGAAAAGCAGCCTGCTGGGGGTCCCCCCATTTGCATGCACGGCCTTTCCTGATTAACACATACAATGGCTTCAATATTTGAGCTAAATGAGGGATGAAGCATCTCCAGTACCCCAACAACCACAGAAAGGTCATTAATGGTCCTGGAGTTTGAGGTGTGGGAAAACACTGTACTGTACTGATCACAGCAGAGGGTGTAGTTTTTGTCTTACCGGACCAGACACCTAAGCGTTTGACAGAGCAGCCAGGGCCTTGCAGCTTGTCCCGGCTGACTACTCATTCTCAGTCTTTAGGATAAGGTACCATTGTCTCTGATGCTGCTTTTAATTCTGAAAGAGAATTACTGGTTGACATAATATCATCAACATAATGGAACAGGGTTACAGCCACAGGCTTCTTCCCCGGGCAGATCCTTTGCCAGAGGCAAAGTGACACGTGGTCACTATGCGCACAGCCTTGGGGAAGTCCCGTGAAAGCCACTGTTGGCCTTGCCGAGTGAAAGCAAAGGCAGGCTGGGTTGGCTTGTCTGGGGAGATGCTAGAGAAGGCACAGCAAGGTCTAAAGCAAAGTGTTAGTGACAGCTGGGTACTGATTTCTTGCAATAAACCAGCAGTGTTTGGGACTGCTGCATACAGCGGTGGTAATTTATTTAATTCACAATAGTCTACTGTCAAGCGCCATGTTCCGTCAGGCTTTTGTACTGGCCATACAAGACTACTGAAGGGCCTCCAGGTAGTTATTATTATCCCTGCCCTCTCTGATTCCTTAACTGTAGCAGTAATTTCCTGGTGTCCCCCCGGGAGTTTGTACTGTTTGGTCACCACAATTCTTTGGGGCGAGGGCACCTTCCCTGGGGACCATTCAGCTTGTCTCTGCAGCACCCCTTTCTCATGCTGCATTGGAGGTGGAATGCCCCTATGGTACTCTGTAAGGTGGCACTTTGGAGAATGTCAATTCCTAAAATAAATTCGGGTATAGGAGAAATAAACACTATATATCTTTGGGGAGGTAATTCTCCAGTTTGTAAAACTACATTTTGTTGCTTAGCATAGATTGTTCCCTCCACAGCCATCTCCAGCCAGCACTGCCCACAGGAGAGTGCTGCATTGCCGTGAATTAGAGCCCTTGCTGCTCTCTTCTCTACCAAGGCTAATACTCTTTGTTGATTAGTAGGCACCAATGAATAATTAACTCTGCATGTGGCCTCTGATCTCGGGGACCCCAGGTTATTGTCCTCATGGGCTCTTCCCCTCTGGTAGGGGGAAGGGTGCCTGCCAGCTTCCAGCCAGGGAGCGCAAGGCTCCTGGAGTTGGGGTGGCAGCCTTTCCCCTATTTCCCCTTCTCCCTCAGCATTCCGAGGGGACAGTTTCATAAATCTCTTGTCCTTAGGGAGCTTGCTCCAAAGTCTCACTAAAACCCGCTGGGCTGCCCGTCCGTTGTATTAGCTCGGTGCCCACGGCAATACGGTCTGCCCACATTCGCTTCTGGACACACAGTTAGGGCCACCATGTCCTCAGGGTGCTTTCCCTGCCGCCGGGACCCCAGCCCCCTTTCTCTGCAGCTGTTCTGATTCCTATCTGCTATGGCCTGCGAAGCTCTGACACAGGCAGCCCCCCCAGGGGGCTCAGGATCGACACCAGAGGTCCATGATAATGGATGGGAGCAGGGTGTAGCTCAGTATCTTTCATTCCTGCCATGAAAGCTTCAGCATTGGCGGCATAAATGCATGTTTCATCCCCAATCCCAGTAAAGCATCCTGGAACTCTTCCACGGATTGCCGCTGAGGAGTGGCGTGGGGTATATCCCCTTCATTAGCCAGGCAGCCTTGCATTCACCAACCGGCCACACCAGTAGCCACGCTGTTTTTGTTTTGCTAGACGTGGTATAGAAATGCTGACGCAGAGAAGGGTGAGTGGTGGCAGGTGCCAGTTTACTCACTTCCACCCCCGGTAGCACAGCGACTCCCGCTCAGGTGTCCCACAGCCTAGAGCCTCTGCCTGCACCTTTGCCCTGCACGGCCCAGCTCGGCAGCGGTGCAGTCCCCCATGGTCACCTGTCACTTCTGCTGGGGCTTGGGGTGTTGGACCCCAGGGGGCTGGTCTTGTAACGCCTTCCACTTGGTTGTATCACAGGGCACACCCTCATCCTCTTCTGGGGAAGCCCACAGGGTCCCATGCCCTAGGGTCCCCCCAGGGGTGGTTAATACCCTCCAGACCTGGACTCGAGCCTGCGGCCCCTGGCTCGAGCATATCTACAAGCCAGGGATTCTAACTTACCATCGACTCGGTGCATTTCTGCCTTGCTCGGACTTTCCTTTTCTAGCTTTAACTCTTCTTCTGAGTGGTGCACAGAGGCCTTTGCCACTTGTGCTGCCTCGGTAGCCACCCACAAGTCTCCTTTTTCTTATTAAGTGCAGCTGCTCTTAATCTGCTGTAGCACAGCCATTATACCTGCCGGAGTTTTTAGGGCATCCTGTATTCTCTCGGCGGTCCCCCGTTCATCCGGGAGGGCAGCCACCCCTCCCCAGCTGGGTGTCACAGGCCAACATGGGATTTCCCTCGCAGATTCTCCTTTCCCTGAGCCTATGCCCACTGCTGCCAGTCTCCTGGCTCATGGCTCGCCAGTCGTTCCAAACCAGCTCCTGAAGGACACAGGTCAGGGCACGGCAAGACCAAAGAACGCACCTGGCACTGAGCCAGACAGAAGCTTTATTTGGATTTACAGACAGGAGACAGTCTCTGGTGGCGGCGGTCCAGAGAATGAAGACAGCGCTCCGCAAAGAGTCAGGAAAATGAGGGGTGATATAAGGTTTCAGAACAAGGACATTCCATAGGGTGTGAGCACAGAGTTCCCGCGAGGGTCCCGTGACGGCACCTGAGGGGTCTCTGATGCCATCACTGTGCACGCAGGAATGGAGTTTTTCCGCTCTGGGGACATTGTGGTTGACGATACCATCTGTACATCTCTCCCCTGCGGGGAGGGTCGTTAACCTTTAACTCACGTCCAGGTCAGGCAGGTGGCTGTGTGCTGGGGGCTGAGGGGAGCCTGGGCCTGGGCCCCCACAGCAGGACTCTTGGGAGCTTTTTTTAAAATTCTCTTTTCTTTGTTATTCATTTGTTATCCTTACTTTTCTTCTTGGGAGCTTTTGAAGGTGTGAGGTGCTGACACATGGCGAAGCCTAAGACCGAGTGCGTCGCCCCAGAGGCCACCTGGGCTGCAGAGTCGCCGGCGGCTGAGCTGCCAAAGCCTCTCAGGGAGCAGGGCACGTTTGCCCCCGTTTTCCTCATGAGGGGAACTGAGGCTCTGCTGATCAGAAGGCCACAATTGCCGGACCCTGTTGTGGGGTGAGCCGAAAGGCCCTGCTGTGGACTGACAGAGGCAGTAGCTTCAAACACGGGTCAGATCTCACCCCAAGCTGGCTCGGGGCCCGTGGGGAGGACGCAGAGCCTGGAGAGGGTACTCTAGGCCAGGTTTCGGCATTGGGCGAGAACTGCCTCCCAGAACCCCCTGCCTGTTACCCCAGCCCAGGGCAAAGGAACTCCCAGGTCCAGCCGGACAGCGACTGTGCTGGGCTGCGCGGGGGCAGCTCCCTCTCCGCTGGCTGCCAGCCACAGCCCGGCTGGAGGCCTCGCGCAGGGCTGAGTCCTCTCCCCTCATTTCAAGGGGGGCAACGGCCGTGTCGCCATTAGAGGGCTGGAAGCGCCGAGTGCCGCGCACCGTGGAGGTGGCGGCCCCGACTGCCAGCGACACTCCAGGACGGCAGAAGGATGCGCTTGACCTGCACGTTGAACACAAACGCGCTCACGCATGGGTTCCCTCAGCACGGGCAGCAAAGAGGAGTTTGCGTGCAGGGCCGGCCCGGAGCCTGCTCGCCCTTCCCAGGCTGTAGTTCCAAGTGGAAGTCCGTGAGCGCCTCCCTGCTCAGGTGCGAGCCCTCCTTTTGACTCAGACGTGGCTCTGCACCCCGAACCTTACCATCTGCACCTTGGAAACCTCCTTCCCCCCGATTTTCAGCTCTCGAAGCCTGGAAGGCTCTCCAGGGAGTGTGGGTCCTGGAGCCACGGCGTGTGGCCCTCTGTGCCCAGGCCACGTGTGCAGGCCAGCGGGCCTCTGGCACCGACCCTGGCTTCCACGCCATGGGTCAGCCTGTTTGGCAGGCCGGGGTCAGGGCAGCCGGGGAGAGGGCTGAGGCCAGGGTGAGGGGTGCTGTTGTCACGGTGCTCGGCTTAGGTCAGAATCCTCCTGCAACTGTGGGCTGCTTGGTGCCCCTACTTTTCAGCGGGGGAGCGGGTGCCGCTTTCCACCCATGGGTCCTGGCTCTGCCCCATTGCAGGCGCGTCTGTCCAATGGGAAAACAAGCAGCCAACAAGGTGGCGCGGGGTGCGGGCCGAGCCTCAGGCCAGTGCCGCTGTCGGCGCTGCTGCTCCACTGGGGCGGGCTGAGGCCCCAGGGCCAGGGCTCGTGGGGTCTCTGGGCGGGAAGAGACATGGGCTTGGGGACAAGGAGCAGGAGCAGTGTCCCAGCCACCCTGCCTCGCTGGTCCACAAGGACACCATGACGCTGCGCCCCCCCAGCAGCAGGTCTGCCTGGCTCCTGCAAGGGAGCCTGGGAAGACAAGACCTGGAGGTGGGCTCCGCTCTTTCAGGAGGGGTGTCCCCAGATACAGGCTGTGGGTTCAGGGACGTAGTTCCCGCCTCCTCCTCTGGGGAGGAGACGTGCCCAGCGCTGCTGGGCAAGGGGGTCAGAGCTAGAACCCGCGAGGGACAGGGTCTGGCTGGGCCGGTGGGCGCTGGGCACCGGAAGGAGGTGCAGGGGGGTCCGGGGTGGCCCACCTGGGGCCCGCAGCCCCTCGCCCTGATGACCTGATGGGGAGGTAGGGCCTCCAGGACTTTGGCAGCACCCCAGACTGAGGGTCCCTGGCCCGCATGGCCGGCCTTCCCTCCTGGGGCCCTCGAGCCCCCTGACTTGGCTGCTGCTGCCCGCCCTGGCACGGCCACCTGGGCGGCTCCATGCCCCACTGCTGCTCTCCAAGGCCGAGTGGACTGGGAAGCGGGCAGGCGCCCCCGCCAGCCAGGAGCCCACCTCCAGCTCTGGGGAGAGGCTTCCAGGCCGGGGCTGCGCAGTCACACAGTCCAGACTGGACCCCTTAGTTTTCCCCAAAGTCCCTTTTTTTTTTAAATTTTCTCTTTCATGTTTTTTAAAGCAGTTTTATTGAGATATAGTCACATACCGTATAATCTATCCAAAGTGTACAATCAGTGACTTCTAGTATAATCACAATGTTGTGCTTTGATCACCACAAAAACTTATAATTTCATCACTCTGAAAAGTAAAACCCCATGGCTCTTAGCAGCCCTGCAGAGCACTGATCTAATTCCATCTTCATGAATTGATTTATATTCACATTTTATATAAATGTAAATACAGTATGCAGTGCTTTGTGTCTGGTTTTTTTCACTTAGGGTAATGTTTTTTGTTTTTTTTTTTCTTGTCTGATATGAATGTCTTGTAACATTAACATACATTTGTTCAGTTTCAAAGAAAAACAGTCTTATATGCGCACTATTACCATGTTCACATTTCACAGGTTTCTCTATGCTATAGTCTTCTGTTCCATCTCTTAGCCTTCCTTCTAGTAACATAATGACCTTAGACTTTCCCTTTCAACCAGGTACTCATATGATGGCACATGATGTGCTTTCACCTTTTCTATTCATTTCCAAAGATTTACAACCAACCTTTTTTTTAACCAATTCTGCACAGGTTAATGCTCAGCTTTCCATTCTCTAACCTCATTCTATTTTCTGGTGACCCATATTCTAGATTTAACTCCATGAGTTTACACAATATAATCAGTTCATGGTGGTGCAATCATACGTGTTTGTCCCAAAGTCCTCTTCCTTCCCCTCCACCCGTGATGGAGGGCCCCGCTCAGCCTCGCCCCCACTGCCCTGCGCAAAGCCGCTGGCCCGGCAGGTCTGCGGAGGGGGCGGGCGGCACGGGCAGGGGGGCGGGGGCAGGGGTGACAGGGGGAGCAGGGGGCCGGGGGGCCGGGCGGCAGGGCCACGCGCCAGGCCTTCCCAGGCCTGAAGTGGGGGCGGCCCTGCCCCGAGGCCTCCAGCTCTGGCTCCTGGGTCCCGGCGCGGGGGGGGGGGTGGGGGGAGCCCCTCCACCTGGGGGTGAGGCCCCAAGGCCGAGGGGGGACGCTGAGTGGTGAGGCGTGGCCTTACCCAGCCCCAGAGCCCCTCCAGGACAGGCCCAGCGTGGGCTTTTGTGGCTCGGGGCTCAGACCCCAGGACCCGGGACCCCACGGGCCACCCGGCACGCCCCGGGGCCCCGAGGCTGCGCCTGCGACCCCTGCGTCCCCACCCCAGCTGGGCGCCCGCGCAGTGTAGCGCCCCCCCCGCTGGGGGCGTGGGAGTGGGCGGGGCCTCCCGGGGCGTGGGGAGCCCCGCGGCGCTAACGAGCGCCAGGCCGGCCACGTGACCTCGGCCCCCCCTGCGCCCCGCACGTGGCCTCCGGGGGGGCGCGCGCAAACCCTCAGATCTCGCCCCTGGGAACCGCTCAGCGCCAGGACTTCAAAGGGGGCGGCGGCGGGCCTCTGACGGGCCACGCCGCGGTGTAATTCAAAGCAGACCCTGGGAACAGCCGTGGAGCTGCCGCCGGGGGGAGGGCAGCGGGGCGGCCCCGGCCCCCGGGCTCCCGGCCCCCCGGCCCCGGGCTCCCGGCCCCGGCCCCCGGCCCCCCCGGCCCCCCGGCCCCGGCCCCCCCCGGCCCCCGGGCTCCCGGCCCCCGGCCCCCCGGCCCCCCGGCCCCCCGGCCCC
>JAQZBX010071463.1:0-15232 GCA_029593785.1 Cabassous unicinctus | reverse complement strand
AAAAAAAAAAAAAAAAAAAACTTGTTCCACCCAAAAAGTCCCCATAGTTAAAAGACTTGGTATCGACTTTTGAAAAAATTTCCATGTGATTTTAATGTATGACAACGTTTTGGAACCACTGAATTTTTTTATCCATTAATTAGAACTATCTGAGGTAGTGATTTGGAGTCCAAGTCCATTGTTCTTATCACATCAACACTCTCAATTTTCTTTGTAGATAGTCCATTTCTCAGCTATGTGATATCTACAACTACTGAAACCATGGATCTGAACAGCAGTTTAAAGGAGTTTGTTCTGTTTGGGTTAACACAGGATGTACTAAAGGTAGAAATAGTGTTTACAGTCTTCTTGTTTCTTTATCTTGCAACTCTTTTTACAAATTTACCTGTTGTATTGACCATCAGATACAGTTGGATGCTTGGAAGCTGCATGTTTTTATTTATCCTTTGCTGATGCCTGTTTCTCCACATCCATAGTACCAAGATTGATTATAGATGCAGTATCTGAGAAGAAAGTGATCTCCTACAATGAGTGCATGACCCAAATCTTTACATTTCTCTTTTTTGCATGCATGGAGATCTTTGAGCTTGTCCTTATGTCCTTTGATCATTATGTGGCCATTTGTAAGCCCCTGAGATACACAAGCATCATGAACAGAAGTGTCTGTAGTATATTGGTGAATCTGGCTTGGGCGAGATCTTTTATCCTTTCTTTAGGACAGATTTTCTTGGCTTTGAAATTACTCTTCAGTGGTCCTAATATTATTTATCACTATTTCTATGATATGCAACCTCTGTTGAAACTTACCTGCATGGACATTTATGTCATAAATCTACTCATAGTCTTTAATAGTGGGTCCATATGCACAGTGAGTTTCATAATCCTGATCATCTCCTATATTTTAATCTTATATTCTCTGAGAAACCAGAGTGCAGAAGGAAGAAATAAAGCCCTCTCCACCTGCACTTCCCACATAATTGTGGTCACCTTATTATTTGATCCATGTCTATTCACATACACTCACCCTCCAACCACGTTTACTGTGGACAAGATGGTGGCCATCTTTTACATGATTTGTACACCCTTGCTCAACCTCATGATTTACACTTTGAGGAATTCAGAAGTCAATAATTCCATGAGAAAGTTATGGTGTAACAAACTGTGATTTTAGGTGGCAAAGAGTGGAAGACTCTATTTGCTAATTCTGAAACTGTTTAAATACAATTAATTAATAGAGCAGAGAAACTGATCACATTCTGATGTAGGAAATATAATTTCCTCTCAGTGAGACTTTTGGGGAAATAAATAGATTTAGCATAATAGAGACACATTTATTTTAAACTGGTGTCCCATAGAGTGATAGAATATGAATTGCACCAAGATTTGTGGGTGCAAATGCCCAGTACTTAATCCCATTCTCTGCAGTGCAACTTGTTAACCAGAGCTTGTTATGCTTATAATTTTACCTCCCTTTCTGTTCAATATTCTGGTTTGGATATCTCATTTCCATGTTTCTACTCCAAGTCCAATATTTGTACCTGATTTCTACTTTATGTGGTTTTCAGTGATTCAGTTATGAGATTTCTGAATCTAGAAATTATTTTCTGGCTCAACATTCAGCCCAAAGTCACTGTAGGAGGATCATAAATATTGGTAATTGAGCCCTTATTTGATGCTTGTTGTTTTTTGTAACATCCTTAAATGTGGCTTCTATGCTCATCTAACTCATAACCAGTTTTTTTAAATAAGGGCAAACCTGGCTATCATGAACATTCTATATTGAGCCATAATCTCTCATGTTTCAGTAGGTTTTGTTCGTCATATTAATCATTGTTCATTTATAATTTTTATTACTATATACTATTTTTTAATTTAAGACAACAGACACTATACAAAATTTTTGCTTGGTGAATTTGTGAAAATTTTGTAAAACTGTGAGAATTATAATAATCAACACTTCATGCATGCAATTTTGGATATTAAAAAGCAAAAATTGATATATAAAAAAGAACTGTACATTACCATATAACATATGTGTATTATCTATCTGAAGATAGAATTAATTAACTGAAGTGAACACATAATAGTGCACATCAAGGAGGTAAATATTCTCTTTAGGTATCAGGTGCAATTTTAAGACAGTTAAATGTTCCACTTATTAACAATAAGACCTACTGGCCAGTCTTCCTGACAGGTGCTCTTCTGTGTTAAGAGGAATGTTTTTGTGTATGGTTACCTGAGGCTATAACCAAAAATGCCCCTTGTTCAAAGTCTCTCTTTATAAAGAAAACATGATCTTGTAATTGGATTTCCTATAGAAACTTTCCTTCCTGGATAGAAAATTCCTGAACAATGACCAGGATATGCATTTCTTGTATTCTTGATTTAGCTAATAATGAAGCTATTAGCCAAGCTCATTACTGAAAGGGTGGTTTAAGCAAAGAAAACAGATGGAGATAAAGTGCCTTAAGGTATGAGTCTGCTCCTGTGGTCAAAGAAAAAAGCCACTGAGGCCAGAGACAAGAGAATGAAGAGAATGAAAGCATGAGTAAAAAAGGCCAAAGTCCCAAAAGAAAGTAAAATAATTTTAAGGATTTTGGCTCTTATTTTGAATAAAATGGAGAAAGAACAGGATTTTTTTCAGAGAAGATTGTATTCAAGTTTTATAAGAACCCTCTAGCTGCTGTATTGAAATGGATTCAGCAAAAAAGGAATAGAAGCAAGAAAAATTACGAGTCTATTGCTGTAACTGAGGCAAAAGATTATGACAGCTTGTACCACAATAATAGGGGAATTAGTTTGAAAATGTATCAGATTCTGCATATATATTAAAAGCCAATATTTTTTTTCTATTTTTTAGGTGTGATGTGATATCAACACTTTTTTTTTTTTTACTTCAATATTTTTAACATTGGCCATTGAAAGGATTGATTTGTTTGGGGAAGTCTGAAGAATGCAGAGAATGTTTGAAATAAAAGCAATCAGCAGATAATTGTGAAGATACCTTTTAGGTATATAGAAGACAATTCAGAATCAGTGTTCTACCTGATTTCAATTATATAAATGTCAAAGCATAACAAAACTAAGCCATGTGTTTTAAAAACATTTTAGTAGTTACCCTTGAGGAGTCAGTTGCTACACATAAGCAATAGGGCTTTTCAGTTGTAATGTTTCTGGATCTTAGTGCTGGTTACATGGTGTGTTCACTTTCAGATATTTCATTAATCTGTGTTTTTGTTCTTTGGATACTTTTCTACACATATGTTACAAGTCAATAAAATTTTGCATGAAATAAATACAAATGAATACATAAAACATATTCTAGATCATCCAATCAAATATTTAAAGCCATATTTAATTACACCTGTTTGCCATTACAATGGCACAAATAGTGCTTTTACCTATGGCAGAACAAGAAAAGATGAGATACAATCTTGTGACATTCAAAAGTCATTGACAGTCAATGAATTGTAGGTAATACCCTTCTTTGCTCAACTATGATTCTATGATATTTCCGGAAGATCAAGTTAGAAGTAGTACAGGAGAACCAAACTCAAAAGGACTTTTTGTTGTAACCTTCACTGCCATATTCAAAATGGGTGAGTTTTTCAGGCAAATCAACTCTATATAAAGCCCGTAATTATAAATAATTTTAATTAATTAGTAATGTATTTCTGGTTGTAAATTTTTTCAATCACCTAATTATGTAAGTTTCAAGCATGAGGTATTTATACCTATTTTTATGTTTGTACATAATTAGCAATATTAAAATGTATATAATTAATGGTAACACCAGGATTCTTAAGGAAATTTTTTTGGATCCTTAGTTTGTATAATAATAAAAGGTGTCCTTAAGCAGTTTGTACAGTTATTTCTTGGGTGCAAACATAGAATATTTTAAAATTAAACTTAAGCTTTTATTCTAAGGTTTGATCTCTTCCAGGACTGTGGGTAATGGAAGGAAAGAAGAGTCTTTTTATGGCAAAGAAATGGGAGGAGGAAGTGAATTAGTACAAGTGCAGTAAAATAAAGAAGAGAAGAAAGCCTGAAACGCAATCTCTTCATGGCACAGCACTGGTGGAAAACAAACAAAAACAGTAAAAACAGAGAATGAGCAGAGTCCAATGTTTTGATCCTATGTCTCTACACTAATAGTTGGACTGCCCAAACCCTGGTGTGGTTGGGCTCCAGAATGGACCAAATTCTTGCATTTAAAATTGTCCCTAGTTCAGTGGTGCTTAAGAGTCAGCAAGAAGGTCCTGTAAAGTGCATCCTTTCCCAGGCAAGTGAAATTGGCCAGTGCACTACAGATCCAGGTGCTTGGTCATTCTATTCTCGTCTTTATGCAGAGTTAAGGCTAATGCAGGTTTTGGAACATGATGTTCACCCAGAAAGATGCATTTTTTTTGCTTTGAGTCAGCCACAATTATTAGAGTGCATGTCTTAGTTTCACAAAGAGCTACCAATTCAAAGTACTAGAAAAGGGTTTGCTGTTATAATGGGGATTGTATTTATAGTAAAAGCTTAGAGTCAAGAAGCCATGAAAATTTCAAATTAAAGCATCATCATAGATGCTTCCTCACCGAAGTCAGCTACTGGTGATCCAGGTCTCCTGCCATGTGGCAAAGATGGCAGCCAATCTCTGCCGAGTTCCCTGCCTTCCCCTTCAGAATCTACTGTCTCCCAGAGATCAATTGTGGGCTACCAGGCAGAGGGTTTGACTCTTCCTGGGGCTCCTCTCTGAGTCTCTGCTGCTCTGCTTTCTTCCCGACTTCAGCTGTGCAATATCAGGCATATGGCTTGTCTCTTCAGCCTTGAGCTGCTCCCTTGTCCCAGCCTCATGGGAGATTCATGCTAAAGATTTGGCTGCTAGCTATTCTTGAGTCCTATATCACATGGCAACATAAAAAATGACAGCTTCCTTTCTCTTGTGAGTGTCTCTCTCTGTCTCCTTTTATGTCACACCCAGCAAGAGGGAAGGAAGGAAGATGGCTCATTTTTCACTGAAGTAGTCCAGTCAAAAGCCCTAAACTGATCTTATCAAGTAATCTAATCAAAGGGCCCTGAACTGAATTTAATGCAATTAAAGGGCCCCACAGCCACAGGAATGGATTAGTTTAAGAACATAGTCTTTCCTAGAATACACAAAATTCAAACTGCCACAGGTTCTTTATTGGAAGTTTTTACTTCCAGACACTTCTTCCTTGTTTCCTTCTGTCAAATTAATAGGCAAAGATGAAATGTCTAGAGTTAGGTTTAAATATATTATGGTCTCCTTGTTAGGAAAATAGTTTTTCAGTGTTGTGTCTTTCATTCACTGTTTACAAGGAAATACAAATTGTTCTTTGTCTGTGAATGGAAGAATGTATTGTAGAAATTATAAAATGTGATTGGTTGCCAAGGGACATGACATTCTTTCTGACATGATAGAAATATTCCATGCCTTGGCTGTAGTGTAGATTACATGGGTGTGTACAGCTTTCAAAACTCATCTAGCTTTATGTTTGAAAATGGTGCATTTTGTTCTATGTAAATTAAATATTAGGAAGTCAATTTAAAAATAAATATAAGTTAAAAATCATTTTCCTTCTCTTTCTCTCTTCTTTCCATGTTTTATTCACTAGTTAACTGCAAAATGTTACAGAAATTGGGGATGACCCAAGATGGCAACAGAGTAGAGAGTGTACACTTTGGATGAATTGTGCCAGGCATGGGACTGTATTCCTGTGGTGAATGATAACTATGGTTAACAATATGAATACAAGAACATTCTGTCACAAACTGTCACAAATGTACAATACTAATACATGGTGTTAATAATAAGGTGGTTTGTCGAAAAAAAAAAACACAATAAATGCAAGCTTTAACCCATAGGTAGGTAGCAGTAATATTTTGATGATGTCTTTTTTCATTTTTAACAAATTTGCCAGGTGCTTGTGGTGGGGTGAGGTATAAGAGTCTTGTATGTTATACAAGATTAATTTGTAAGCTCACAAAATTTCTAATGGAAAATAAATAATAATTATAATAATTTAAAAACATTATGTTATGTGATAGAAACTAGACACAAAGTACTAAATTGAAGCTTACTAAATAAGATTCAATTTATATAAAATGTAAATATAAGTGAATCTATAGAGAAAGGAATAGATTAGTGATTATGTATAGCTTGGAATGGATAGAGAGACTGAAATGTGAATGTTAAGCAATAAAGTGTATTTCTTTTTGGAATAATGAAAATGTTCTAAAATTGATTGTGGTGATTAATTCACAACTCTGTGATTATATTAAAGTTACTGATTGTACACTTTGGATGGACTGCATGGTATGTGACTCTATCTCAATAAAACTGCATTAAAATGTTAAAGATATTATACAAAGTTTTATTAGCAGTTTTCATTACTACTAGTTACATTTCACATTTTCAAATGCAAGAACCTATTTTATTCCTACTTTTCTCTCTTATATTGTTGTTTTGCACTTTAAATTATTTTTCTTTCTTTTTCACTATTAAAAATGTTTGGAGCTGTCCATCCTAGCCTCTGGTCACCACAAGAAAGCAAGCATAATCTCTAGCACAGATATGCTTTCAGGCACTCAACAAAAGATTTATTGTTTTAATAGAGCTCTGCAGCTTTATTATGGGTAAATGGGCAATTTGTATGAATGTCTTTCAAAAATTGAAATTACCTCTTAGAAACTCAGTAGTAACCACTCTATTGCAGGTACTAGGTATGGGCATCTTCTATATGTTTTTGCACCTATTAGATTATTTAACCCTTCTAGAAATCCTAAAATATTAATAGTTTATAATTTCTGTTTTAATGGTGAATAAAATAAAGTCAGAGATACCAAAGGACGTGTGAAATGTCACATCCCTGATAGGTTTGAATCAAGACAGTGTGGCTTCAGACTCTAGGCATTGATCATTGTGTTCATACACATCTCAAAGGAAAGGTTTTGAAGGTTTGCATATCAAAGAACAAGTTTAGAAATTGATTTTCTCCAGTTAAAGTTATAGCTCATCTCATAGATAATTTTGAATTCCACAATGACCAGTCCATACTTTAAGAATTTGTACTCCTTTCCCTGCAAATCATTTCTACTCCTCTAATAACTCCCACACAGTGCTTTATGTAAGTAATGATCCTATCTACATTTATTATAATACTCATAATAGGATGTTTAGAAGAAGCAAGAATTTTCCACATTCCTCATAATTACACCAGCTAATTTTAATTTTATTTGAATCAAAAGACAATTATGGAAGTATGTATGAAGACAGAGTAAATATGATACTTTCTTTATTTTGAAAAAAGTAAATAAATTACAATGGGAAAATTGACTAATTGGATTGTATAAAAAGGAAAAACCTTCACAGAAGAAGAGAAATCAACACACATGGAGAAAAAGCAAAATCATGTTAGTGGTGAAAGCAAAGTATGAGGCTTTTCAAGTGTTTATTTTCAAAACAATAATTTTCATTTAATCAGCATAATAAACCTGCTATGTCTAAAGAGGTTTGGCAAGGATTACAGTTAGCACATAATAGAGATCAGATCTGACCCAGGCCATCAGGCTTTAGCAGCTGAACTCTTAACTAAGAGATATAATAATTTTTATGCTAGATTATTACTTATTCTATGTAAAATAAAATGATACAAAAAGGTGTGCTCACAAAAGATAAATGATTCTAAGAAGGATAAATTTTCAGAAAGCCAGTGCATAAAATATACAATTTGGTGGGTAATAAATTTCTTAATAAAAGTAATAAGAATATAATTTTATTACTATTAACCTAGTGAGATGAGATAACTTCAAAAGAAGGCCTATTATTTATATGCATAACTGATTTTATGCAAAATCATCAATACTGAAACATTGGTCATGCTTGTGCTTGTGCTTTTAAGAAGACACATGACTTTGGTGTGCAATTATGTAACTATAAGTTTCTGGAAGAATTTTCAAGAAACAAAGTAGTTTTATCGGATGATTAGAATATGGATTCAGTGAACTGGGAGAGAGATTTTTATGTTTCTTCTCACATTCTTCTATTTGTCTTGAATATTTTATCATAATAATGTATTATTATATAATAAAACATAGTAAAAGGATATGACAATATTGAAAATAATTTGACAACATATCTATTACAATGAAAATCCTAGCACTTGGAGAAACAATAATGTACTTTGAATATTATGATAAAGTTGTTTATAGAACTGTTACTTATGAGAGTGAAATTTGGAGACACCATAACATCAACAAATGGTCAAATAAATGCTTTCATAAAATATGTATATTATCACACCATTAAATTTATAATTAAATATGGAAATTATAACAATATAGGAAGAAATCTTAATAATTCTCATTGAAAACCAGAATATTAAATAGTATTTTGTTATTATTTCCATTTTAAAAACCATATATACAAAACTATACATGGACACAGATCTGACATACAAAAATCATAAAATGATTTGTTGCAATTCTGAGATTTTTTTCAAATCATGTCTTGAAAAGAAATATTTTGAGGAACTCAGAATAAAATGGCACATATATAAGTACAGCACAACTTGGGTTATTGGACTATTGGAAATTGTATACCACTGTGAATTCAAAAGCAGAGAAACTCAATATTCTACTTTTAATATGATTAATGGGATAAATTGAAGAGTAATTTAAAGAATAATTCCAGTCCATTATGAAAACTTCAAAGTGTTATCCATACTTTTGTTTTTTCAGAGCCATCACTATAGCAGAGAAATTCTGGCAAAGTTAAAGCCAGATCTAGACAAAACAGATCCTCTGTAAAGCATATTCCATGCAAGATATTCAAGTGATCAGGTATAAAAAGACTTAAGAATCATTGAACTGAACTGGGCATATTTTCTTCAGTAGGGATTCTTTATCAATATTAGTGATTTATTTTATTGGAATAGTGGTTTTGAAAATTCAAAGCACATAGATCAATATTTAATGCATGAAATATATATTTGTATGCAGGTGTGTAGGTATGGGTATAAAATAATCTTTTTAAAAACATTCTTACAAAAACTCCCAATAAAGTAGGGTAGGCATCTTTAATTACTTTTTCAAAGCAATTTTTTTTCAGTTGCCCAAGAAAAAAACAAGGTCTGCGTTTATCAATTTTGGTAGGAATAAATTTCTGAAAGACATTATGCTTTGTTCTAAAATGCAAATGTATTGGTCCAATACAGTGAGTTTCTGAATTGATAGATCAATATTGGAAAGGCATGGGTATTTGTAATTATAAGGATTCATATGGGATTCTGACATGCAACAAAGTCAGTTAAAAGTAACAGAGCATGGAGGAGAACAAAGAAATTCAGAGTTTAGGCCACTGATCTTCCTAAGTTCTTACTTCTTTTCTTTTCTCTGAAGCTTAAAATTTTTTCAACTGAATTCTACTTATAGCTACTGATATGGCAATGAAAAAGAGTGTGGATGATTTCATTTTGCTTGGGTTGACATAGAATTCAGGGAAACAGAAAGCAACATTTGCAGTTTATTGATTTTTTAACTTGTGATACTATATTAGGGAAATTTCTTATTTTTGTGACAGTTAAGACAATCTGGACCATTGGGTATCTCATGTGCTTCTTTCTATTCTACCTGTCTTTGTTGATGCCTCTTCTCTACAACCATGGTCACGAGGCCCTTGCTAGAAGAACACATTTTCTATACTGAGAACCTGGCACAGGTCTATGCAGCACATTACCTTGGTAGCAAAGTGATCTCTGAGCTCATCTCATGTCCTTTGATCATTATGTGAGCATTAGTAAGACACTGTTATATATGATAATCTGAACCATTGTGTCTGGATTGTGTTCATTATCTGGCTCAGATAGGATCTTGTATCTATTCTTTAGTACAAGTTTTTCTTGATTTGAAATTACCCTACTTTGGCTCCACTAGTTCTTTGACTTGAAGCCCTTGTTGAAACTTGTCTGTCTAGACACCTATATGATAGATTTGCTAATTGTGTCCAATAGTGGCACCTAATGCATGGTGTGTTTCTTATTCCTGTTTTATCTCCTAGGTAGTTATTTTATATTTGTGGAGAAACTGCAGTACGGAAGGAAGACAAAAAGTTCTCTCTACCAGCACCTCCCACTTTTTTGGGTTTGTCATGTTTAGTTCCATGAATGTTCATATACAAACACATGCTATCCAGGTTTCCAATTTGAATTCAGATAGAGTTTCTGAATTCTGTACTGGATATTTCATCTAAATAAGAAACAACTTTAAATAGAAGTTTAAAATAAGGGCCTATTTTATCCTATGTATCAATGTGAAAAAGAAGTGAATCTACACCTGAAATAGTACAAACATCAGTTGTCATCTATTGCCATTTCTGCCATCCCAGTGATTAATGTCCACAGTTGAATAAAACCCTGACATTGCTTTGCCAGAACCTGGAGTCTGGTTTGGTAATCCAGTCATTCAGTTTACAACGAATAACTACTATTTCATAAGAACTCAGCTAATTCATTTCTGAGCTTGAAAACGCATCTAGGAATCATTGACTGAGTCCCTTCCCTTTGGGAATTTCAATGATCTCTTTCAAAACTACCCTCTGCAAAAGGTTCCCAAACATAAGTGGGAAGTTTTTTCATTCTCCTAGAGCTGGGAGTTATTCTAGGATTCTTTGACTGGAAAATTTCATGGGGAGATCCATTAATTGCCTGTCTTATTTCCACATCAAGGAAGCTTATGACATTAATGTACTATCTTATTAAAAGAAAGAGCTTTAGATTTGTAATTAATAGTTTGTATATTAAGCTTTAAGTTTAGTTATATTACTAATTAGTTGTGTGAACTTGAGTGAGGTGTTTTCCTTCTCTCTAGCTCAATTCCACATGTATAAGGAGGATTATTAAAAATATTTAAATATGCTTTCAGTAATTTCTCTGAGCCAGGAAGTCTTACTTTTCATATGTCATATCTTTAGAATTTCTCTAAAAAGGAAACTTTTTTAAAGTTAAGTCTTCTTATTTCCATTTAATATTTGGGGAAGCTCAAGCTCAGAGATTGTAAGTGACTTATAAAAATCCTTTCTCACAATTTTTCCAGTGCATGTTTAACAAAAAAGGTCAAGTGTTGGGCCATAATTTTCAAAAGGAGTTTACTGAGACACATGGAAATACTGGTTGCCACTAGTCCCTTCAGTAAAAGGGCAAAACATGGACAATCTTTCCATGCCATTCTCCAACCCTATTTTGTCTCCTACTCCCACCCAGTCTTTTCAATTTATTCTCATTAAAGGTGCATAGCAGATATAATGTGCAAAGCACTTAATTCTTAAATCTAAGTAGTGGGTAGTAATTCAGTTTCCCAGGTAATAGAGACATTTTGTAGGATAATCTTTTCAATCTTTAACAGCTTGCAACTGCATTTAAAAGCAAAAATTAAACACTCCTCTGTGTAAGTTGATATACTCTCCTGCATATATTTAAATATTAAAGGAAAATACAAAAGAGAAGTATGCAATAATTCTTTCAATTTTTACTTCTCACTTCTCTTGCTTTTTATACTGTGTTAAAAATGCAGATGGGAACAGAATAGTGAGACATTAATATTAAGTATTTTAAAATAAAATATTGTTATTCCTAGTTACTTTTTGCAATAAAAAAATTGAACATTCAAGAGGTGAAGAGACTTAATTTCATGCAGCAGTTAAGCTGTGAGGCCAGGACTCCCATATGTTTCATCTATGTGCACCTTTAACTGAATTCAAAGACTTCCTGCCTCTAGAAAAAATGTGTTTAAGCAAATCAAATGGGGAAGGGAATGGTGTTTCCTCACCTGAAATTCAAAAAGTGTTGCAGTTTAGTTAATTGTCCCCTTGGTTTGCTTATGCCCTTGGACTGTCTGAGCTGAGTAGTTCACTGGATAATTCATTGGGGCTGGGTAGGGAGTAAGGATTTCCTTACAGCTGCTGATGCTGAAAGCTTGCCTTAGGCATTGAAAATTTTGTAGGAATTATTATAAATATCCAATGAAGAAAAAATATATAAATTTGACTCGTGAGTCTCTAAAAGAATAACTAGGAAGAGAGCTGAACTCAGAGACATTTCTCTTTAAGAGTATGGGAATAGCTTCTTCCATAAAGTTTTTTCAGGAAGCATATTGAGAAACTTATCCTGTTTTTCATAAGCCTCATCCTTTGCTGTAGACCCTTTTGCATTGTTTAACCCATTGCTTATAGGAGGAACTATGTGAAATGTGGCCATAGACAGTCCCTCTCTCCATGAACTCCCCATTCCCCCTAACTTCTTCTGATAGAAAGCCTTGCTAAATCACAATGAAATATAGTTTTTATGTTTTATCTAGACTTCATATGATTCATCTCTAAGTAAATTAAAGTTGAAGCTATGAATAGTATACTTTAATAAAAGTCTTTTATTTGCTTATAGGAGGTAAGTTTCTTAGTCTATGTGAAATATTTTCTTCCCATTGCCTCTTTAAGACTGGTCAGATAGACTCTATATTCAGTTTGTCCCATTTAAAATGATGGAGCATTGCAATGACAGATACAGGCAATTATATACCTTGTTATAACTTTAAAAATTGTGCAGAAGAGAGTGTAAACTGCAGTGTAAACTATAATCCGTGCTTAGTGGCAATGCTCCAAAATGTGCTCATCAGTTTTAACAAATGTACCACACTAATGAAGGGTGTTGTTAATGTGGGAAAATGTGGGAGGGATAGGGACTGGGATGTATGGGAATCCCCTATATTTTTAATGTAACATTTATGTAATCTAAGTATATTTAAAAAATAAAAAGTATATACATAAAAAATGATGGAGCACCAGAAATACTTGAAAAATGAAGAGTTACAGTGGTCCAGGTTTCATAAGATTTCCCTGGTTTCACTGCAACACTATAGTACTTCTCAGAAGCCACTCTTTTGTAATGGAAGAGTAACTACACCATGTTGTTGAGACCAGTGTAGAAGAAATTTCTATTCTTGGGTTCTCATCATTTGAAGAGTTTAAGTTTAGCAGTGACTTTTCTATGTGAGGATATCAGATAGGGCTGCACTTCACAGGGACTTTGTTATTTAAAACCCTTGGCAACACTTACCCATGTCACACAACCTCCCTCCCTCTCTGATTCTGGGGCCAGAAATAGTGCAGGGGTCAGAGACAAAAATGCTGATATCGGTGATGAAATCTTGGTCTAAGGACCCTAGCATCTTTTTTCACTCCCCCACATGCCTTTCAGTATCCTATTCCCTGGCTTTTCCTTCCCTGCTGTCTGTGTATTATCACTCTGCTCCCTCCTTCTCTGACTACATTCAGTTTCTATCCTTTCTTCCCCTCATTGTTATTTACTATATATCTAGCTTTCTTCATGAAGTGGGTCTGCCAAAGAGGTTTACAAAATTTGCTATTGAGATTACATAAGTACAGGAACAATTTGGCAGCAAATTTTCTTTTCTTGGTAGCTAAAGATATTTTGATCTATTTGATATTGCAATAGTGATGTAAATTTGTTCTAGTTCACAGATGGACATTCTTGTATTTTTACTATTAACCACACTTCTCGCCCACCTCTGGTTTCACTATGTTATTCAGTGCCTAGATTATTCTCTAGCTTTCTTTATTTGACATTTACATCTCTAGACTACCCTTTTCAGCCAAAATCCCATTCATAAACTAGCTGTTAGTTCTACTCACTATAATGTGTTACCATCAACTCTATTCATTTCCACACTTGTAGAGTCAAGTTAATTTAAACTTCTACATATATTAAGCATCAATGCCCCTTCTCAGCCCTCCTTCTATCTTCTAATAACCTATATTCTAGGTTTTAAATCCATGCATTTATTTTTCCTATTTAGTTCATATTAATGAGACCATGCAATATTTGTCCTTTTGTGTCTGGCATATTTCACTTATCACAATGTCTTCAGGGCTCATCCATATTATCATATGTGCCCAATTCTATTTCTTCTTACATCACCATAGTATTCCATCATATGTATACACCACATTTTGTTTATCCATTCATCAGTTGATGGACACAGGTTGTTTCTATCCTTCAGAAATTGTGAATAACGCTGCTATAAATATTGGTGTTCAAATATCTGCATCACAGTTTTCATTTCTTCTGAATATATTTCTAGTAGAGGAATTGCTGGATCATAAGACAGTTCTATAGTTAGCTTCCCAAGGAACCATCAATGCCTCTTCCACAGAGGCTGCACCATTTTATATTCCCACCAACAGTGAAAGAGTGTTCATATTTCTCCACATCCTTTCCAGAAGTTATTGTTTACTGTTTTTTTTAAACAAAGGCCATTCTGTGTAGTGTGATATGATATTTCATTGTTGTGTTGATTTGCATTTCCCTAAGCTAGTGATATTGAAGTGATTTTCATGTGCTTTTTGGCCATTTATATTTCCTCTTCGGAGAAATACCTATTTGTCTTTTTCCCATTTTTTTAATTGATTGCTTGCTCTTTTATTGTTGAGTTGTATGATCTCTTTATATAGAATGGAAATCAAACCCTTATATGATATGTGGTTTTCAAATATTTCTTTCATTGAGTGGGCTGCCTTTACACCTTTATGACAAAGTCCTTTGAATCACAAAAGTGTTTTAGTTTGAGGAAGTCCCATTTATCCATGTTTTCTTTCATTGTTTGTGCTTTTGTTCTAAGGTTTAAGAATCCACCACCAAGTACCAGGTCTTGAAGACATTTCCCTACATTTTCTTCTGGAGACTTATGGTTTTATATTTGTGTCAATGATCTATTTTGAGTTAATTTTATATAAGGTGTGAGATAGGGATCCTCTTTCTTCATTTTGGCTATGAATATCTACTTCTCCTAGCACTATTTGTTGAATAGACTGTTCTTCTCCAGACAGGTGGTTTTGAAAGCCTTGTCAAAAATCAATTGACTATAGATGTGAGGGTCTGTTTCTGAACCATCAGTTTGGTTCCATTGGTCTATATGTATAACTTCATGGAAGCACCATGCTGTTTCTACTACTATAGTTAGTTAATATAATTTGAAGTCTGGAAGTGAGACTCCTCCAACTCTTCCTTTTTAAGATGTTTCTGGATATTTGGGGTCCTTTACCCTTCCAAATAAATTTGAAAATTGTGTTTTCTATTTCTTTAAAATAAATGCTATGGAATTTTTATAGGGATTGCATTGTATCTGTATATCAATTTGGGCAGAATTGACATCT
>JAQZBX010071462.1:0-15227 GCA_029593785.1 Cabassous unicinctus | reverse complement strand
CCCCAGTTCTGCATGGTATATTCTGATGGAAAATGGCCTACATTCGTCGCTGCTTCGCCACTCAGGACAACCCCCAAAGTCCCAAAAAAGCCTGAGTATTTCAACTGCCCCTCCTCTCCCTGCCCCAAAAATGTCCAGTGGCCACCGGCTCCACCTCACTGTTACAATTTCTTCCATTTGTATCCAATTCCAAAATCACAGGATGTATTGGAACACAGGTTGGACTGTAGCTTATGTAAGAGTAGGAGTTGTACTGGAAGAGAGGAAGTGAAGGAGGTAGATGGGGATTGAAGAAATATTGCTCTGGGTTTAGAAATGTGAGGTCATATTTTGACCTGTGCAGAGTTGAACAAGTTCTCCTCCATCCAAGAATCACACTGTTGGTGAGTTCAATAGAAGGGAAGCCACAACAGACCATGTACCCATGAAGGACCAGAGGAAGGTTGACCTCAGTCCCTCTCCCCTTATAAGGTTCAGTTGCCACCAACATCAAATGCTCTTCAGATCAAAGGTAAAATTCCACTCCTGGCCAGAGGGAGCTAGCGACTGTCTCCGCAGATGTGGCTGGAAGTCTCTGAAGAAGGCATATTTGTGGTGTTGAAGATGAAGTTGTTGGTTCTCCTTCTTTGTCTGTTGGGAGCTCCCCAAAGTGAATGTTTCAGATGCCAGATATGGATCTATGAGCATTTGTGACTGCAGATGACTGATAAAGTTTGATTTCCCTTTTCCTCAGGTGTTCTATGCCAGGTACAGCTAAAGTAGACAGGACCAGGGCTGGTGAAGTCTTCACAGACCTTCTCTGTCACCTGCTTGGTTTCTGGTTACTCCATCACCAGTGGTTACTACTGCTACTGGATTTGCCAGCCGGCAGGGAAGGGTCTTGAGTGGATTTGGCACATCACTTATAATGGGAACTTATATTACATCTCTTCCCTCAAATATCAAGTCACCATCTCCAGAGACACATCCAAGAACCAATTCTCCCTGCAGCTGAACTCTGTCACTGCTGAGGACACAGACTTGTATTACTGTACAAGAGACACAGTGAGAGGAAGTCAGGGTGAACCCAGACACAAACCTCCCATGTAATAGGGGAATTGAACTGCCGGGAGCACTCAGGACCTATTGCTATAGGGACAGCATCTCAGAGGCATGTGCAAGAGTGTAGGAAGGGGTTTCCTGTTTTGATCACTGGCTTACCCACCTGTCAGTAATAAGCTGCTCCCCAGGGACACTTCTTGCTTTGTTCTCTGTTGCTCTAATTTCTTTCTTACTCTCTCTGTGCAAGGAAGGAGGAAGTGACTCTCATTATTTGCAGATGAGATGTTACCAGTCACTAGGGCCTTTCTTTCACTAGGTTCCCATATATCCTGCCTTTTCTTATTAAATAACAGCCCACCCTGAGGTTTCTCATGCTCATTTATTTGTAATATTTCCTAAAAGATCATTCAGATCATGCACTCTGTGTGCTTAATCATACTACCTGTCCTCAGAGGGGCACACATCTGTCTACATATGGGCCTATTCCCTCAGACAGGTACACATCTACTACCATCTGGATGTCTCCCCTCAGAAAAAATGCATCTACCCCACAGGGGCCCTATTTCCTCAATCAGGTACATACTCTTCCCATATAGGGCCCTCACATCACATATGAGCACACTGTCACATATAGGCCTCTTCTAACAGACAGATATGAGTCCTTATGTGGGCCTATTCCCTCACACAGGCACACACTGTCACATAAGGACCCCTTCTCTCATATAGGAACAAAATGTCCCATGTGGGTAGATTAGTCATTCTGAACCTCTGCCCCATGACAGTCCTTATCTTCCCTGAGTCTATTTTATGAATTTTTGGACATTTATGTTGAAGGTTTTCCCATTCTCTACACCACCACTAGTCCTGGAGTGGAGAAACAGGACACATGGCAGGATGCAGTTCTCAATGTTTCCCAGTGAGGCAGGGAGACAAGTGCAGAGATGAAATCCTCTGCTGAGCCCTGTGTTGGTGAGGTCTCTGGAAGCAGCCCTGTGGGCTGTGTCCTAACACATGACTCTCAGCTTCCACAGTTAGAGATCTGAAAGATGATGAGCAACATATGAATGGGGGCTGATACTTGTCCCCTCTCTGCTCCCCCTCCTAGGAGTTTCCCACTGAAACTCACCCTAATGTTTCCTCCTGTCTTTTACTGTCTAATTTCTCTCTACATTTGCCCCTAGACACTGAGCTCAAGGGGTTGTATCCCTGTGAACTACTTCCCAGCTCCCCCCACACACACTAAGTACAGAACAGAATCTGCATTATAAATTAGACAAAAGTGACAGCACAGACCAAATTATTACCATGAAGGGAACAAACAGCTTAAAAGTCATTACAGAGAATCAGAGGTTTTACAAATATATGAATTTCACTATTAGTATCTACACTTAAAATGGAATTTCAGCCATTTCTTTATATACAAACCCATTATAAAATTATCAATCAAGGTGATTGCACATTTTAAATTTCTAATAATAATTTAAAAATCAAACAAAAAATAAATGAGAAATTATCCATATTTTTCATGAATAAAGAATGTACATGTTGCATGATATGTTTTAATATATCAATATTTCATGTGATATGTATGAGTGTGACATAGAGTTCTCATTAAAGTTAATCAAGTTACAAATGCTGCCAAAGAGGACCTGAACTGAGATATACCCTGAAGATTGATTCACTCCTGAAAATCTTATTAATCTATCAACATTGCTAATGTATGAATAAGAATGCATTGTATATAAAAGAAGGATTCAAAAATTATTTATAAGAATTTTTAATTATATGGGGGACTCTGCTGCACTTTCCCATTGTTATTAATCTAACAGGTTGTTTGTTGTTAAATCATTTAAAATGATATTTATCTATCAGCTTTTTACTTGGTGTATTAACCAAAAGGGTTGCTGATGCAAAGTACCAGAAATCTGTTGCTTTTATGAAGGGTATTTATTTGGGGTGGAAGTTTACAATTACAAAGTTCTAAAGACTCTATCTTCCTCACCAAACAGTTGGCATATGTTGAAGCACGATGGCAGCTGGTGTCTGCTAGGGTTCAGCCTTCCTATTCCTCTTAAGGCTCTGTAGGACCAGCTTCTTACAATCTCAGCTCTAGGCTGGGGGGCTAATTTCTTTCTGCACTCAGCTTCTGTGGTCTATTCACAAGGTCAGCTTTAGTCTATAAGTCTCATCTCTCTTCCCAGGACTGCAGGATCAAAGTTCATTCCTTTTCTATGTCTGTGGAACTCTGTCTATTCTTCTGTGAGTATTTTATTCTGTCTTCTCATTGAGTGACTGTCCAGTTGTATAGCCCACAAAGGGGATGGAGACTCAAACTAAGTCACCCTAATGATGTGGTCAAATCAAAGCCCTAATCTTTATTTAGTAAAGTAAAAGTGAAGCCTCTGAATTCAATACAAAGGAGTTTCACACCCTGAGCAACAGACCAGTTTACAAACATAATCAATATCTCTTTTTGGAATTCACCCATAATATCAACTTGCCACACTCCACCCTCTGAATTAAAAAAAGAAATTACAATATTAAAAAAAACGAATCAGTAACAATGTTATGTACAAAATCACATCATATTCAGTTTAAAGATATAGAGCTTGTCTTGGGGCAAAATCCTGTCTGGCTGTAGGCCTCTGAAACTTACAAAACAATTTATCTGCTTCCAATATGCAAAGCGATAGGAAAAGGATATACATTTGCATTGCCATTAAGAGAAATTGGAAGGCAAATGATTCATGGATACCCTACTCTTCTGTAAACCTGCATGGCATACTCCATTAGATTTCAAAGACTTAGTGTCATTCTTAAGATCATGGTTTCTTCTCATCTTTGGGGCCTCATGGGGCCCACACTTTCCACAGGCTTGCCCAATGGCCATTTACTTGATTGCACCCTTATCAATCACCTGGATAGTGACTGAGCTCCAGACCTCACCCTCCAAGAATGTTGGGGGGATGACCACACTTTACCCAATCTTTGGGGTAGAGTCTCAAATGCCCAAATACACTGAGGTGGAGGCAACATTCTCTCTAATCTCTGGCATACACGCCCAGGTCTCTCAGAGCAATGAGTTGGTGACCTGGTCTTCCTTAATCTATGGTGGACAAGCCCACCTCTCTCAGACCTATGTGGCATGGACATCATTCTCCCCAACCGATGGGGAATGTGCTTCATCCTCTCTGAAGCCTGGGGCAGCAAAATTCTCCCTGAAATGTGGGCTGGACCATCCACCCTCTTCAACTGCTGGGGCACACCCACACTCCCTGTACACATGGGTGGGACTCCTCTCTTGGACCAAGGAGATCTTTTTTAACTTTATTTTATACATTTAATAATTGAAAATGTAACAATTAAAAATAAACAGAAAACACAGTTGAATAAAAACACACATTTCTCAATTAAATATACTGGATATATATATATATATATATATATATATATATATATATGATTTTAAAAATCATACAATTTGCTACATGATATATTTGGTTCATAGTAACACAATCATACAGTATTTGTTCCAAGGAAATGTCTTAAATCCAGATCTCAGCTTCCATGATTTTCCTCTTAAACCATTTTCCTTTCCATCTTTCCCCTCCATGTCCCTTTTAGACCAGGCTTACTTTAAACTCATATAACTCTCTCAAAAATCTGGTTGGTTTAGCATGCAGGAAAAAGGGCTCAAGTCATCAGATCATAAGACTTTCCACAAGTCTTTCCTAGATAATTACATTTTAAGTCCTGATTTACAAGTTCCATGTTTAGTTTAGTCCTCAAATGGGGCACTATTATCTGGGGGTATTGATTTCCAGAGGCTTGGAATTTCTGGAATCAGTTTCTCTTTACCTTTTGCCTAACAATTCAATTATCAGCTTATCTCTTTCCTCTAACATTTTGCTATAAGCTGCAAGAAGAAGCCAGGATGCATTTTCCACATTTAATTTGGAAATTCCCTTGGCTCAATGTCCAAACTCATAGTTTTCAAATTCTGCCTTCCATTCAACATCAGGCATCAATCTTGTTAAGTTCTCTGCAACTTTAAAACATAGGTCACCTTTCTTTCAGTTTCCAGTAATAGTTTCATCATTTACTTCTTAGGCTTCATAAAAACTCTCTTTAGGGAAGCAGATCTAGCTCAACAAGTTGGGTACCTGCCTACCACAAAAAATTCCTTGATTTGGGTCTTGGAGCCTCCTAAAGAAGATAAGCAGATGCTCATACCCTCTGCAATGAGCTAGATGCCTGCACCCACTGCAATGATCTAGACACTCCACTCCACCACAACAAGCTCCACACCACACCACAGCAATAAGCTAGATGCCGCACCACAGCAATGTGCTAGACACAGCAATGAGTTAAATGCCACACTGCAACAATAAACAAAATGCAGTAATGAGCTAGCTGCTGCATCCACCACAATGAACAGATGCCTAAATGAGCAGATGCCACAAGCCAGCAAATGCCACAGCTCACAGGGAGTGGATGTGGCTCAGGCCATTGGGCACTCATGTCCCATGTGGGAGGTCTTGGTTTCAGTTCGAGTGTCTTCTCAAAAAGGTTAGGAAAGAATGAGCAGACAGATGAGAGAAACATCTGGGGGAGTGGGGATCAATAAAATAAATAAATAAAGTAAATAAATATATCTTTTAAAAATCTATTAAGCATCCATATTCCTAGCAACAGTCATGGTAAAGAAAATACCATGACATGGTTCAGCTTAAGCAATGGGGAATTTGTTTGCTTATGGTTATAGACTAGGAAAATATCCAAATCAAGGCATCATCACGGTGATGCTTTCTTCCCCAAAACCAGCTGCTGGAGATGCTTGGCTCCTCTGCCACATGGCAAGGCACATGGCAATCTTGCCTGGTCTTGTCCTTTTCTTCCAAGTTCCCTTGCTGTCAGCTTCTTGTTTCCATGGCTTTCTCCTTCTCTCTCTATTCAGTCCATTTATAAAGGTCTCCAGTAATAGAATTAAGTCCCATACTGAACGAGGTGGGCTACATCTTAACTGAAGTAGCTACATCAAAATTCTCCTTACAATGGGTTTAAACCATAGGAATGGATTGTATTTAAGAACATGTTTTATGGGGTGCATACAGCTTCATTCCATCACAATGGCCATATCAAATAGTAAGGGCTATAGAGCAGCTAGAAGTTCCTATATTCCAAGTGGGAACACAAAATGAAACATGTCCTCTGGAAAATGATTTGGTAGTTTCTTATAAATTCAAAGATATACTTACCACATGATCTAGCAATCACATTCCTGTGATTTTTATTCTAGAGAAGTAAACTTATGTTTACATCAAAATATTTTCCCACAAATATTTATAGATACTTTCTGTGTTAGAAACTAGAAACAACCAAATTTTCCTTCAAACGAGAATGGATAAACAATCTGGGTTATATCCACCCAATGAAACACTACATAGCAGTAAAAAAAAAAAAGAAAACAATTGGTGCACAAATAAATACCAACAAATCTCAAAGATAATCTGCTCTGTGAAAGCTGCCATACTTTAGTATTATACACTGTAAGATTCCAATTATTGGATATTTTCAGAAGACTAATATATATAGGTAATAAACAGATCAATGGTTGCCAGGGTGATGAAGTGGGTGCATGCTGTGACTCTAAAATCACAGAAAGAGTGTGTTTTCCTTTTGATGTAAATGTCCTTCGTCCTGATTATAATGGCAATTTCATGAGTATACATATGTGTATAATTAAAAAATTGTTTAAAAAATGAAAATATGTTGATTTAATATATAATCTAAACAACATTAATTAAAAATATAACTTTTAAAATAAAGAAGTCAAAATATGAGGAAGGGGGAAAGGATGTGGTTCAAGCAGCTGCGCACCTGATTTCCACATGGGAAGCCCAGGGTGCAAACCCCAGCCATAGCACCTCAAAATATAAATAAATAAATAAATAAATAAATAAATAAATAAATAAATAAAATGAATAAATAAAAGGACAAATAAATTTAGGATTGAAATAAAGGCAAATTCATTTGTTAAAAACTAATGAATGGATAAACCTGGAGCATGAGATATGTACAAAGGAGATTCACCCATAATGTTCAAAACATGATGAAGTAAATAAACTGAGACCAAAAATGTATTGTGATTCAAGCAATGGAAGAAATTATAACAGTGAGGTGGAGCCAGGGGCCACTAGATGCTTTCACGGTAAGGAAGGGAAAAGCAGTTGTAATACAGTGGCTTTTTCAGGACTTGGGAATTATCCTGAGTGACATTACAATGACAGATATAGGACATTTTACATCAGCATATACCATGCAGAACTGTCTGCGAGAGAGTGTGGTCTACAATGTGAACTATGGTCCATGCTTAGTGGCAAAGCTGAAGGATGCATATATCCATTGCAGATGATGTGCCATACTAATAAAAGATGTTTATGTGGGATGTTATGGGAGGTGTGGGAGGTGGGGAACATGGGAATCCCTGTAATTTTTGCATAACATTTATGTAATCTAAGCATCTTTTAAAATATTTTTTTTTAAATAAATAAATAAGTAAAAGTGTTGGAGACACACACACCCACAAAAATTATTCCCAGGTGGTCTTCTCTTCTAAACCAAGGATTAATAATTTACTTCCAGGCTTATGTTCTTGTTAACATTCCCCTAAATAGGCAATATCAATTTGTAATGTGACATGAACATATTAAAACAATTTTTAACACTAACATAATTAAACTTACTATGGAAAGAAAAAAAATGTTAAAGGACAGATTAATAAGGGAAATAAAAATGCATGAACAAATATTAATGGGTTTGTCAGAAGAAAATAAATGTAACCAGGTGGAGGGGAAATAATATCAAAGAACACTTTTATAATACCCCAAGTTGACTTATACACAAATCCTCAAACAGAACAACCATGCTGTCCAAGAAGTCAAAGATGAAACAAAGAATTTATAAGGCATAACACACCCAAATTCCAGTAAAATTTACATTTGAAGGAAAATGATAATCCATAAATGATTCTGTGTAGATCCTGATAAATTTTGGTAAACCATCATTTCAAGCACACATAGATTCAGTGTAATATCATATGAGAAGACAAAACAAAGTAAAAAATGGATACCATAGACAATTTCTGTTATCTTCAAAAGTCTGGAGTGATAAAAGTATAATTTAAATGTGATAATGATGCTACAGTGTTAAATACCAAGAAGAGTGTTCTAAAAACTGTCAAATCCACAAGAAAATATAAAGTAACCAGAAGAAGCACCATGAATAGGGTTTGTGCAACATAACCAAGTGCAATTTTTACAAGGAATTCAGGATTGGTTCAACAGATGAAAATTAAGCAAGGTAATGAATCATAAAAATAATGAAGGACAAAAAAACATTATCTCAATAGGCAAAGGAAAATCATTTGACAAAATCGAACACACTTTCATCAATTTTACACTCATCAAAATAGGGATAGAAGAGAAGTTCCTCAAACCTATCTAGATGATCTATGAAAAACCCACAGATAACACAATGCATCTTTGTGAAAGCAGCTAGCCTTCCCATTAAGATCAGGAATAACACAAACAAGAACAAGAACAACAAAAAAGGATATCTGCTAAAGCAACTTAAATTCAACATTACAATGGAAATTCTAGAGAAACCACTAAAGAAAAACAAAAAGACCTAGTTCCCAGAAAGAAAGAAGGAAAACTCTCTCTTTTCAGAGATGACATCATCTTATAAATGAAATATTTAAGAAACATAAACATGCACACATACACATCAAAAAAACAAAAACAAAACTAAGACTGAATGTACACATTCAGCAAAACAGAATACTACGTAAAAGTATAAATGTCAAATGTATTTTTAGACACTTGCAATAAAACCCATGGACTTAAATTGAAAAAAATGCAATTTACTGTAACAAATCAAAGAATAAAAGAGCTGGGAAATATTTAACAAAAAAGTGCAACACTTTACAATTATTTTTTAAACTATAAAAAATTGAATGAAATTAAAGAAAACGTAAATAATTGGATAATTATCAATTGTTTGTCGATTGGAAGACTTAATATTGTTAAAATGGCAATAGCAAGCTATCCCTAAAAAACACCAGGTACTTTTTTTCCCATTAATTGTCTAAAATTCACATTGTAATTCAAGATGTGAGTGCCCCATGGATTTGTGACATGAAGGTAATGGAGATGATGAATCTGAGCACATGACTCACTGTATTTGTAATTAACATAAGTGCCCTTTCCCAGGTGCAGCTGCAAGAACTGGGCCCAGGAATGGTGGAGACCTTGCAAAGCCTCTCCCTCCCCGGTGTCCCTGTTTACTCCATCTCCATTGTTTCTAATTAGAACCAAGGCTTCCACCACCCAGGAAGGGGCTGCAGCGGCTATGACATGCTTATTGCAGTAGATCATGGTGACATACAGAAAATGTTCCCTGCACACTGGGCCACATCTCCATCACTGCTGACATAGCCCTAAACCAGTTCTTCCTGCAGTTGAGCTCTGTGATTTTCAAGCACAAGTCCTTGCTACTGCCATCCTCTCAGGTGACACAGTTAGAGGAAGGCAGTGGTAGCCCAGACACCAACCTCACCTAAAGGGAGGCAGGCAGGGGCTTGGATGAATGGGTCAAGAAAGAACTACCAAGAACATGATCCCAGCTCAGGAGCATGTGTAGGTGAGGCTAAGGAGGGATTTTATCACAGAAGCTGTGGTTTCCCCACCCAGGCAGAGTCCTTCATGCAAAGCCACTCTAAGGACCTTTCCTGATTCAGAGCATCAGACATTATTTTCACAGGATTCAATATTGCCTGTCTTTCCCTCTTTGCCCTAAAAGAGAATGTAGAGAATTATTTCTTGTTGGATCTTTTTGTAATTGAGATCACTATATAATATCAAATTTAGGAACATTTCATGCATTAAATCATATTCTTACTGACCTAAGCTTTGAACCCAAATCAGAAGTGGCTCCAAGTCTTATCTGATGAGTTTCCCTAACTCTGGTTATTTCAAGATTGTAAATTTTGAATAACCTGACTATTTTTGTAAATGTCAATAAGGGAGGCTATAGATTATCAGACGGATTCCAACTCAGAGATTTTTGGCAAAGGCTTGAGATATTTCTGGTTGTCATAACTGGAGAGATGTACCACTGGCATCTTCTGGGCAGAGTACTGGGAGGCTGCTGATCATCCTACAATGTGCAGGATCTCTGCACAATAAAGAATTATCTGGAGTGCAATGTCAATAGTGTAAGGTTGATAAGTTCTGATATAAACTTCAATTATTTCCAAAATAGCCCAAACAGCCATCTTGGTTAAGAGGGTATTTGAGGTACAGTGATATGCCATGTGCTGCCAGTGAGCTACATTGCATACAATAATAGTGTCACCATTACTGAGGTATACTGACTCCATTTCCATGTCAGACAGTTATACTAGGGAGTTCCCTACAAGCTCATGTATGTTCTTTCTAAAGGAATATATTTGTTCAAATACAAAGGGAGCCTCTTAATTTAAAAAACAAACAAGGCACCATTGTCTCCCATGCATAGTCCAAAGACTGCAAGAGGTATAATCAGAGATAGCCAAACCTCTAATCTAAAATCCCTAACCATTGGGACAAGAAGCATGACTTGGTAAGTGGCCTGTTGTGTCAATATTAGGGTTCATTGTTGAAGCTCTCTCAATTAAGAAACAACATGCATATGTGTGCTTTTTGTATATGGGCCATTATTAGAGTGATAGATATTTGTTGTGTTACCCTCATAGCATGAATAAAAATACCAGGTGTTGTGCATGTCTTAGTGTTGTGGGAAGCTTGTGTTTGAAGGTGTTAGGAATTTGTCCACTCCCAGAGGACTAGTTGATACACATGAATTTGGGGATTTGATTGCCTTTGTATTTTATGGGGTGTTTTTGCCCAGCCATGTTCCTGTAAATGATGAGTGAGTATGTCTAGGTACTCTCAAAGGCCCTCTTCAGAGTCACTCTTGGTTGGATGGCAAACAAATAGTGCCAGTATCAAAGTTTTTTTTACAGCTTATTAAATATGATTTGTTATGGTTTTGGCAGTAGTGATTAGGATTATTTCTCCTTTTATAAAAAAATTATGTTTTTTTCATAAAACATGTTGGACAAGTAGGACACAATAATTCAATTACCTGTGATTCTGTGTATATATTTTATTAATTAGATGATGGTGGCCATGATTTGTTCAATAACGTTGGTATAGTTGATGGTTATATGGTCTTCATTGCCAGAAACTTTAAGAACTGACCTAAAAGTGTTATTTTATAGGAAGAACTTCCTCTATGAGAAGATCTTGGCCAGAGCCCCTCAGGACTATTTTTCAGGAAATATTGCAAGTTTATTACCTTGATTGGCAGTGGTGGTTTCACGGGAATCACTTTTGACATGGTCTAACAAGTGAGTCAAGGATTTGATCTTATTGCAGGTAAAGGGTAAAAGCATCACTAGGGATAGTTGTCCAATGAGACTTGGTCCAATTGTCACAAATTTCAGGGAGGCTGGGGTCTAGGTCTTTTATATGCAGGAGAAGAAGACTGGCCTCCAGGGAGTGGTCTTCTGTCCTCCAGAAGGGTGGCACCCTGGGTCTGATAAGCCAGGATCTCTGACTGATATGAGTCCCACTAATGTTTTGCCAATAGCTACACCACATCTATAACATCATGAATAGCATGAGCCTTGATGATAAGGTTGAGCACAACTAACCAATAAGTTGGGTGTGGACTCACTGTAAGAAACCTTTCAACTCTTTGTTGTCAAACGGAGATATTATATGGCATGGAGATGAACTCTGTCAATTTTTGTTTCAACACTCAAAGAAATGTTATGCTTATTGAATCATCTCAATCTTTTTAGTAAACATTGGGCCTCATTAATTTTCTGCCAGTGGACATCTGCCTTGGTAGTAATAACAGGCATTACTATTAGGGTAAACTTTTGTTGGATGACAGATAAATTAATGCTAGTATCAAAGTTTTTTTTAATTTTGTATACAGTTCATTAAACTGTGCAATATCTCCCTATGAACGCTTGAACACTTCATATTCCATAAAGGCATGCCTCAGGTTCACCCTTCCCCACACAGCTCCCCATCACTGACACTCTGCACCAGTGACCCTCCCCTGCTATAATTTTTAAAAGAACACTCTCAAAATTGTATCCTCTACCACAGTCTTCTACTGCCTCAGAGATCACTTCTTCCTTTCTCCAGTGCAGATGTCCTTTATCTTTTTAAATCATTGATTTGACTTTGAAGTTTTGTATAAATTTCATTGATTAGTTGTCTCAAACCCTGCATCTCATCTGGGGCTTTGATATTTTCCTGTGCTTGAGCCATATCTTCCTTTTCTTAAGTATTGCTTTTAATATTTTGCTGATGTCCTATGCATCTTATTATGATGATGAGTTACTCTGATGCTCATTTTCTCTTTCTTGCATAGGAAATTAGTAGTGGGAGGCAGGGCGTTACTGCTGTTCTTTGATTCTTGTTTCAACCTGTCTTAGCTCTTTATAATTTTCCATATTTAGTTGCTCAAATCTGGACTATGGACTATGGACACAGTAATGGGTTGCAGACAAGCTCCCAAGAGCCTTGGGGAGAGAGTCTGTAAATGCCAAAAAACGGCCACATTTATTTAATTTCATTTCCCTTGCATGCACTTCCTCGATCTGCCAGCAGATGACACACTTCAGCAGACCTAGCAGATCAAGCCCTCATCAGAATGTGGTGGCTGTAACACCCACTGCAAAAGTGGGCTGAGGATCTTGCCTCAGGGCTATTTGGAGGCTCCCAAATGAAACTTTCTTAGAAGCTATTCTCTACACTTTCCCAGAAGACCCCTCCCTGAAGGGGCAATAAAGGCCCATTAAGATTAAATTCCCAGCTCAGAAGTATGTGTAGTGGAAGCTGGGGTGGGATTTCATATCTGAAGCAGCTTTTTCCCCACTCAGACAGGGTCTTTCATGCAAAGTGACTCTAAGGATCTTTCCTGATTCAGAACATCAGATATTATATTTATGGAAGTCAATATTTTCTGTCTGTCCCTATCTGTATTATTTTTCTTTTTTTTTTCCTTCCCCTTTTATTTCTAACTTAGAGCACTTTATTATAGGGATTGTTTCATCCCAGGTAAGCTGGCAACCTCATCCGCAACCAGAGTATTATTTCTCGATGGATCCTTTGTTTGTAATTCAGATCATTATACAATATCATACTTGTCAAGATTATGAACATTCTATGCATTAAATCACATGCTAGTTGAACCTCAGTTCTGAGCCATCCTTAGAAGGGACTCAGAGTCTTTTCTGAGAAGTTTCCGCAATTGTGGTTATTTCAAGGATCTAAATTTTGTATAGCCGAGAACCTGTGGACATGCCAATGAGGGAGGCCTTAGATTACCAGGGGCATTCTCCCCCACCAGAAACATTTAAGAAAGCCTGGGGACATTTTTGGTATTCTGGAGTTTGGAAAATGTACTGTTGGCATCTATTACACAGAGTCCTGGGAGGCTGCTAAACCTCCTACAATGCACAGTATCTCCACACAACAAAGAATCATCTGGTGTGCAATGTCAATAGTGAAAAGCTTAATGATTTTTGATATAAAGACTCAGTTCTGTCCAAAATTCACAGAAATATATGATTGTAGAAGATCATACATTCCTTTTAAGTAATTTATCCCTTGGTAAAACCGGAACAAAACAAACACAAATCTGGTTTTGCATGTGTTCCAAAGGCCTTCTTCATATGTGTGTTATGTCACATGTGCATGGTGAGTGTGATCCTATAAGACCTTGACATGCCCTGGCAACCCAGAGAGAGCTCACCATGTGGACACAACAGTATGTCCATCCAGCCAATAGTTCCTTTCTCTGTGGGGAAAAGAGTAGATAGGGTGATGTCCCCAGTCAAAATGTCCTGCTAACTGCTGCTTTCTCTGTGGGGCAAATGTATAGAGGTTGATGGGCCCAGTCAAGATGTCCTGTGCCCTGACCCAGATGTCAAGAGGCTCAATGTTCTGCCTCCTACATCCAGCAGATAGGAGGAGGAGAAAACAGTATCTGCCATCTGTACAATATGGTGACACTAACACAGAGGTCTAGACAAAATTGCTTCATCTCCCATGGGACCTGGAACTGGGATACTCTGAAGAGAGAGGAGGGTCATGCTATGGGACCCAAGGACCCTGAGCCATCAGGGGCTTTTCCCAGTATTCTGTGCTCAATAGAATGCTAGTCAGTATGACCTCCCTTTAATCCACCATGTACAGTTCTTTACAAGGAGAAGGGGGAGAAATCACTGCACTGTTTCTAGTACTGAAATGATTTTCCATACACTCAACATCAGCTGACTTTTCAATGACCATTTTCATAAAGAGTTCAGGATTCAGATACAGCAAGACCAGGAAAGAGCCTCATATGCAAGCAGAGAGCTAATACGCCTTTTGGGAGATGGACTTGCAAATGTGATGCCTCCCTCTGTTCCTGAAAACCAGCCTAGCCCTAAGCCCTGCAGCTCTGAGAGAGGGGCCCACACCCTGGCTGACTGAGATTTTCCTTTCTTTGAACAATACAGAGGAAGAGGAAGCACCATGAGGTGTGTGCTTAGCTGGGCTTTTCTTTTATCAACTTTCCATGGTAATATTATGGAGACACTGGAGATGCTGCTGTGTGTAGAATTAAGTGAATGTGTGTGTCAGTATCTATCTTTGTGAATCAAATTTTACATGTGCTAATTGCAGGTGCCTAGTGTAAGGAGCAGTTTTTGGAGTTTGGGGGGAGAATTTGGCCAACCCAGAGAGACTCTAAGATGCTCCTGTGCAAGTTCTGTATTCACCATCAGTAGGTCCATTATGAACTGAGTCCCAAAGGGCTCAGGGAAGGGGATGAAGTGGGTCTTCTACATTGGTAATGGTAGTGTTACCATATACTATGCAGACTCCATGAAGGGCACATTCACGATCTCCAGGGACAAGGCCAAGAATCAGATCTATCTGCAAATGGAAACCTGAGGGCTGAGGACATGGCCATGTGTTACTATCCCAAAGATGCAGTGAGGGGAATTCAGTGAGATCTCAGACATAAACCTCCCCAGGCAGGGAGAAGGCTGACCAACTGGGGACTCTCAGGGATTA
>JAQZBX010071461.1:0-15231 GCA_029593785.1 Cabassous unicinctus | reverse complement strand
TCTGTGAGGATTAGGGTGGGGGGCTGGGGTGGAATACCCATAGAACTGGGGGGAGGGGTCAGGGGAAGGGGCAGGTGAACTCTGTGATTTTCAGGTCTTTGGTTAAAACTACAATATTGGGAATGTACTTTTGGCAAATATGGCAGGGGAAGATTATTGGTGTAGGGTGTTGGATGGGGGGCATGCAGGACAGGGTGCACCTGGGCAAGGCTTCTATGGGATATGTAAATGTCCATCTTGTCACAGTGAATTATATTAGTGTGTGGAGACCCACACAATAAACAAGAAAATATTAAACTCCCATACTGGAGAGTCATGCTACATTCTCAAATAAAGGGTCAAAAGTCTCTCAAGAACATAAGCAGTGCCTAATAAAAGCAAACAGACCAATATATCAATCCCTTAATATTATTGCAATTAACTATGAAACTTATTCTTCAAAAAGTGAAACAGTGGTTACCATAGGTCCTGAAGGGAAGGGAAGGGAAGAAGAGAATAGAATATATTCATGTTTTTTTTATAAACCTCATGATTTCTCATTAGAAATTGGACAGTGTGGGTAAGATATTATAGCAAAGCTGGACACTGCCAAACTCCCCCCACCCCCAGTGTTGGATTTTGTCATCCTTACTTGTTTAGATACTGGCTGGAAAAATTCAGCCAAGTATTCCTGAACAACTGTGTTAAATCTCTGATATTTCTCCTCAGGGAAGTGCACTTTTGTTTTTTTCCAGTTACACTGGCTTGAGAGCTGAACTGGTAGTCCTCACTTCAGTCCTTCCCCTGGACATACCTCACAGTTAAACATAATTTTTTGTCCACCAATTTCTGTATTTGTTACACAGCTGCAACCTGAGGTCTAAAATTATCTACAATTTAGTCAAATTTTGGCTACTTCTGCTGATTAGTTATGAGGTCAGTGATTGATGATTTTCTCTAACCCAAGAGTTTTCATTGGGTTAGAAAACTGTCTTATTCCCCATTTCTCACTCATAAATAATTTGGTCTTCCATCTAGACTGTGTCCTCATTAGATCCAGGAATATCCTTCCAATTCCATTCATCACTGTGTCCAAAGTTTGTGGGAAAATTTTTAGGTTTAAACTGTCCCCCAACATGCAAGCTAACTCTGAGAGGCATCCCACTCTAGGAATTCAGCATTTGGTGAATGAGAGGAAATGGATTAAGCTCCTCTAGCCTTGCCACTTCTCACTTGGAATCACAGCCCTATGAGCCAAAAAGGGATATTCTGAGGGAGCCACAGCCAAGACTGAAACTCAATGCCATGAGCATAAAACGGAAGCACTACCATTCTTTTTAAATCACACTATGGACTTAGCCTTAGAAACAACATCTATATCAGAATGAGACCTGCTGATGTCCTATACTTCCTGGGAAGAAACACCTTTTACCTACTTTTATTTGTTGAAATTATCTCACTCAACTTAGTTATTGTGATTCATTTTTAAGTTATGCATCAATAATTTATTGATTTTAATACTAAATAACATTTCATTATATCCATATGCCTAAATTTGTTTACCTGTTGACCTGTTGATTGGTATTTTTGTTGTTTCCAGTTCATGGATATTACAAGGCAATCTGCAGCTCACCTTGGACATGTCATGGGGGAGAAACATTTGCTCTGATTCTTACATGAACCATGAAAACAAGAGATCTAGAAAAACTGCAAATTATTAAAATGTATTTAATACATCTCATAATTGAACTCACAGAACAAAGAAAACTCATAATATCTGAAGACAGTGAGGTATTATAAAAAAATAGGACCCAAACTTAAACTTGTTGACAGAGGTATCTCCAGATCATATATAAGCTAGTAAGAAGATTAAACTGTTTATTGCTAATAAATTTCTAAAATCAGTGTGATAAACTTGCTAGAGCGAATCTAACCATATTGATACTGTCTTGCATATTTTTCATCCAGAATTAGGGAGAATCCAGAAAAAAGCTAAACAGAACAAAACAAAAATAAATAATCATCTCTCAGTATTGCTTGGGGAGAGAGACAGCATCAAATATAGAAATGCACTCAAAACCACCTCCCTAGTTCCACTAGAAAAAAAACAATCTGCCTGGAGAAAGTAAAGGATACCAATATTTTATGGGCACTTCTGGGATCCAATAGAATGTGTGAGGAGACAGAGTCCATTGTGGAAAGAACGTGCAGAATCACTTCCCCTCTCTTCACTGAGGAAGAAAGCCCTTAACTTGCAGACGAAGGTTTCTGAATTTGGCAGCTGAAGACACTGTTGTAAAACAATGCAGCTTGGGAGGAAACATCTGGGAAAAATACACTTAACCCCAGGAGGGAACAGAAATCCATGATAGGACAAGCAAAGCCTCATAAGGACAGACAGGAGCACTTGGATGGTGTTCCTACCACTCTCCATCCTGCTTATATCCCAGTCTCTCTGCTGGAAGCTTGGATTCAGAGAGTACAACAGACAAGTAGCCAGGTCAACCTCAGGTGATTGTCATGTTCTGGAAGGGTGTCCTTGCTCCTATTCTGTGTCCTATTGGTGAAATTGTGCCTTCATAACAGGGAACAGGAAGTCTCATCCCTTACACACAAGACACCTCAATAAGAAAGCTGTTTCCTACACAGAGATGCAGAGCAGGGTGGAGGCAGGTGGAGGCAGGCTCAGCTTCCCAGGCTGCTGTGGAATATGAAGCCCAGGCACACATCTGAGTAGGTCTGGCCTCCCTGTGAGGACCATGAGGTAAGCTCAGCCTTCAGCAGCCTGTGGATGTGCAGGATTAGAGTGTTACATGTTCTTTCTGCTGACCTTACCTGCTTCACAGAATATTATTATAGGGAGCTTAATATCATATTTATAGAAAGATTTAATGATTTTAGTAAAAAATATGTGACAAATGATCGGTACATGTGTGAAAATGGAAGGGAGGTTTTACTAAATATAAATGGTCTCAGGAATGCTACTTGGATGAAAAAATAATACTTTGTGAAAGTGTACTTTTTAGCTTATATGCCAATTAATATATATTGAAAACCTCTGTGTGATACAATGATGGCATCATATATAAAAGGATCATAATTTATAAGTGACTTCATATAAGTTCAGGGATCTGGTCTTTGATGCTGTGGGGAAAGAAGGGAACAAAGTGAGGCACTGGGGTGCTGCTCCTATAGAGGTCCAGGCTTTTCTGCCTCCTCCTCCAACTCCCTGAACACATGGGTTTCCACCTGAAGGAGAGTGGGGATGACTTGCCTGGGCATCCAGATATGTGAGTTAAGTTGAGATGAATATTTTCTAAGAGATCATAAATGCAACTTAGTTTCACATTTTCAGGCATATTCATAAGATAAGGACAAATCCCCATAATGTACATAAAAAATATATGTATATGTATATATTTAAATATACATTTAGTAACCAAAAAAAAAAAGCACCTGTCCTGAGTTTCAATAATGCTTATATCATAGTACTGCTTAGAAGAGGTGCAATGGCTGTTCTCTGGGGGTTACATGTTGTGGAGCAAGAAGAGGGAACCCAAGTCAAGGCCAGGAAACTCCTCCCAGTCCTTCTCTGCTCCTGCCCATGGGGCTGGCTCCTGAGTGCCACCTGGTGGTCATGAGAGGTCCCTGCAGCCAAGGCCCATCCTCTGCTTTGTAGGGTAGGTTTTTGTCTGGGCTCACTCTGACTTCCTCTCATTGTGTCTTTTGCACAGTAATAAATAGCTGTGTCTTCACCTGTCAGGCTGCTCAGCTTTAAATAAACTTCATTCTTGGAGGTGTCCCTGGTGATGGTGAGTCGGGACTGAAGTGTTGGATTATGGTCTGTGCTTCCATCACTCCATATTAAACAAACTTACTCCAGCCTCTTTCCTGGAGCCTAGTGGATCCAGCTCACTTCACTGCTAATTAAAGAGAATCCAGAGACAGTGCAGATGAGGGACAGGGTCTGTGAAGGCTTCACCAGGACAGGTCCTAACTCCTGTAGCTGCACCTGGGACAGGACACCTGAGGACAAGGAAAATCACAATAAGTCATGATCAGATGCATCATCCCTATGATATTTATTTCTGAATCCTGAGAACTCACATCTGGGAGCTGCCACCAGAAAAAAGAAGACCCACAAGGGTTTCATGTTCTTGTGGATGAGGTCTGTAAGTCCCAGGAAATATTATCCAGGCTGAGGAGGAACCTGAATTTAAGTAAATGTTTGCTGTGGTCTCATCTGTTTGCCCATGTGGCAATTTGCATTTGGGAAGCAACTCTATGTAAAATGAAAGAGGATGAGGGGAAGGAAGTTCTTGTCTTCAGAGCACCCTGGGAGGAAGCTGCTGGCTGAGCCCTCAGAGAACACAGTCCAATCCCTGGGATGCCCTTCATTGAATGCAGGTTTCTTTGCTTTCAGGCAGGAAATGTGTTGAGTGTGGAGTCATATGTGGTCAGGGATCCAGAATGGCTCTGGGAATATGGTTATTGTTTCCCAAGAATTATACAGATGTATTCATGCATGTTCTTATGTACATATACATTCTATATATATGAAAGACATAATATGTATATAATATAAAATATGCATACATTTCCTGACAATGTTGATTGTAATGGATTCTGATTCATTTTTGAAGTATCAGTTGAGGAAAGAGGATTTGGTGTCATTTTCTCTGCTTTGTTGATTTAATTTCTCAATTGTAATTTCACATCTGAAATTATAGTAAGTTATTGTTGTTATATATTTTCATTACTTTATTAGTGGTATAATCCCCTGTAGGAGCCATAAAGCACCTGTGTGTGCCTCCCCTCTGACCATCATGACTGCCCAATCAACATTTGCCCTCATCCTGCTTCAGACATATCACACCAGTGCTATAGGCAGGTCAACCTCATTCACCATCAGGCTCCTCATCTAAACATTGACTTGTTTTGATCCACTCATTGCTGAATATGACTTTCTACCTTATATCATGAACAGAAGTTGAAAGCAGTATATTGTAACCTGGCTACTCAATAATATTTGTTATAATTTAAACAATAAATATGGTAAGATTTTCATCTCTAGGCTGGTTCTAAGTGGGTGAAGCTGAATGTGAGGTGAAAAGGATTTGGTCTGGACACTAAAGTCACCAGTGATTATGGCAGGATTTGGGGATTAAGAACATCTTATGGCATGTTCCAAGGTTAGGCCTGGTGCATGGGGCATTTGGAAATTCCATGGACAAAAATGCTGTGAAGGGAGGTACAGGCAAGAAAATTCAATCCACATGTGGCTTGGATTTTGTCACTGTGAGCACACTGTGATGAAGGTTAAAGTGCATTTATCATGGGTGACATATTTTCACATCTCCCTGTTTGGTGCATTGATTGTGAGGTTGGCATTTAATTATGTATACTTACATGGATGAAATTCTGTGTATACTGTTTGTTCCAGAAAACTTTATATCTTTTATTTATAAAAGAAATTACCTAAATTTAAGTGTATTAATGAAATTTCACTGAGCCTCTATCTTAAGCCACATAGCAGAATCAAGACCAGGTTTACCTAATCCTTCCCATAAGATGAACAGAGAAGTCATAAAAAGAAACTCCAGATGCTTATACTCCCCTGCACATGCCTATGGTCCTGGTCCTTAGGCTATATGCTCCTCTTGCATCTACCCTTTTCCCCTGGTTCTGGACAATGGACTTGGTGGCCCTAAACTGCTCTGGCCCTTCCCCTGGTCCTGGCCCCTGGATGAGTGGTTCTGACTTCCACCTACCTTTGTCCCTGACCCCTTGGCTCCGAAGTCTGCAGTGTCTCCTGTTCCTGGCTCTGGACTCCTACTTTCATCCCTGCATTGTGGGTCTCCTATAGCAAATCTTCTTTGGTCTTGTGCTTTCAAGTTTTTGGTTATAGGTGGCACCTGGAACAGTCCTTAGCAGGAGTCCTGGCCACTGAGTACAGCTGTTGTGGCTGCCAACATCTGCAGTTCTTCAACAGTCTCCTCTAGGTTCCAACAGAGCCTGTGGGCATCACAGTTGCTCATTCTGCTCTCAGTGGCTGGATTCTCCAGGTGTCCACAGGGACACTGATTACTTGTTCAGAACAACTGATCACTGGGAGAGGAGAAACACAGACCCTTAGAGAAAACTCCAGAAGGCAAAAGATGCCCACCCTTGCCTCTGTCTGCACATGATCCTGGAGCTGCTATTTCCTGATTCCCCCTGGAGGCCACTCTGCAGGGAGGAGGTTTGAGTCTGAGCTCACACTGTCTTTCTTCAGTGTCTCAGTTCAGACTCCATGGTGAATCCAATCTGCTCTGACCTGATCACTAACTGGAAAAATGAAATCCTGGAGCTAGAGCTCCACTCCCACAGCTGCAGGGTCAGGACTGGGCTAGTTTTATCAGCAGAAGGAGGGTCTTTGTTTGCATTCCCTCGTACCATATACCAAGGTAGGTTGTTGGATGCCTTCAGAAGGGACAGTGCCCAGAGCAGATATGAGTGTCCTGATGGAGTTGGAGGGCAAACAGAGCAGGTGATTTCTCATTTTTTGATTGTGCTATGTTAAACAATTATACCCATACACTTATTTCATTTTTACAAAAGCATTGAGATGGAAGGAAGTATCAATGTTTCCTCTATTTCACAGATGTAAAACTACAAAGAAGAATAGAGAGGCTGTGTCATGTGACGCTGAGCACATAGCTGGTAATTGTGAGCCTGTGTCTGGACCTGTGCTCCTCACCATTTCACACAGATGCTACCCTGAACCAGCTCCAGGACAGTGTGTGACAGGCCTAGAGAGGTTTATGCCCTCCACAACCACCTTTGTGTAAGGAGAGGCCATTGTGTTGTTGCTGCAGTCTAGTGTTGTCCTGAATAATGTTGAAAGGCCCAGGGTTCAGGATGCTTTTTCAGGAGTCTTTGACACATTATGTGTCATTATTTTTGCTTTATCCCTCCTTCCTTACCAATATGTCTACTATTTTATGTTTTAACTGCTTCATTGTGATATAATTGCCACATGTTAAACTCTAATATTTCAGTTTATGTACTTTCACATGAATACACCCATGCAATCAGCACCATAGTCAAGATAGTGTTCAAACCAACAAGTTTTCTCTTGTCCCTTGGTAATTCCTACATCCCTTTACTTCCATTCCAGACAAATAGTGATCTTCTTTATGCTACTTTGTTTAATGTGCACTTTCCAGAAATTATGTTAACTTATCATAACTTTATGCTTTTAGTTATTTACCTAATAGAATTTGAAACAGGAACTCAAATAGATATTTGCATACTGATGTTCACAGTGGTCTTATTCACAAATGCCAAAAGGTAGAAATAACCCAAGTTTCTTTCAACACCTGAATGGAAAATCACAATGTGATAAAAACATGCATTGGAATATTATTAGGCTATAAAAAGGAATTAAGTTTAGTACATGCAGCAAAATGGATGAACCTTGGAGATATGTTCAGTCAAATAGGTGAGACAAAAAAGAACAAATATTTTATGATCTTGGTTATATAAAATAATAACAGTATCCAAATTCACCAAGTCAGAAAATAGAATAGATGTAACCATGGGCTATTTGAGTGTGGGAAAGTATGAGATAATACTTAATTGGCATGGAATTTCTGTTTGGGGTGATGGAAACATTGTAGTAATGGATAGAGTTGATGGTGGCAAAATGCTGAGAATATAATTAATGCCATTGGACTGAATCTTTGAAAATGGAAAAATGGGGAGTTTTAGGTTATATATATATAGGTCCCTCCATATGGGAAATATATATATACAGAATAAAAATGAAATTATAACCATAGACTTATGTAACACAAAGAGGGAGATGTAATATAAATTATGGACAATATTTAATAGTATAATTATAATAATATCATTTCACCAATTGCAAGAAATTCACCACAATAATGCAAAATGTTAATAATGGGGAAAAGTTTGTGTATGGGGGGTATATGGGAACTATGTACTATTTTTACATTTTTTTTCTGTAAAGATACGAATCCATTAATAAAACAATAATTTAAACATATATTAATAAAAATGTTTCAATTTTAATACTTCCAGATTAGTAAATACAAATATACTAATATTAAATTCATAATTGGTACAAATGTATCATGGCTATATAATACATTAGCATTAGGGAAAATGGGTATCAGGTATGGGCATTTTCTTTGAGATTTTCCTATAAAACTAACATTAATCCAAATTTAAAAAATACTCCTATAATTTAAAAACATTACCAGACACCATAGATTGTGGTAATAATATGATGATATTATCTCACACTTTGTAACAAATATTCCACAACAATGTAGTGTGTTGGTGGAGGGGTTTTGTATTGGAATTTCACACATGTGCCTGATTGTTTTGTAAGTTCACAACTTCTCTAAGAAAAATATATTACAAAATAATTACCAAAACAAAGCAAACAAACAAACAAACAAAAAACAACAGCAGTATGTACCTTTAAACCAGAGAGTATGTGATTTAGACAAGCAGGAGGCTTACTTGAAAAACAGGGTGCCTGCAAGATCTTTATCCTATTTACTTGTTCTTGGTGTTTATTGACTTCTCATAGTCTTCCAAGTAATGTAAATAAAATCTGAGCATGACAAAAAAAAATCTGCCATAAAAAATAAATTCACAGTAACTTATATAATAGATTTCTGGGAATTATTGCAGCCAAAATGATGAATTTTTATTTTTAAAAATCTTGTCAAATTACTATCACAGGGAAGCGGGTGTGGCTCAATCGATAGAGCTCCCGTTTACATTATGGGAGGCCCCAGGTTCGCTTCCTAGGGCCTCCTTGTGAGGGCAGGCCAGCCCAGCCCGTGCGGCACGGTGGGCTGATGCAGTGGGAGAAGACACACGGCGAATGGATACGGCGAGCACAAGCAGCAAGGGGTGTGTGTGTAAATAAATAAATAAATAAATCTAAAAAAAAAAATTACTATCACAAAAGTGACATATATTTTCATCAGTAACATATGCAAAGCATATAATTCTGAACTTCACAGATGGAAGTTCTATTCACTCATGTTTTTATTTTTTTAAACAATTTATTGAAGTATATCATTCATACATGAACATACATAAACAATAAGTGTTCAGTAAACATTGTGAACTTACAAAACAAACACACATAACATCATACAGGGCTCCCACACATCACCCCATCACAAATACTTTGCGTTGTTGTGAAACATTTGTTAACAAATTATGGAAAAGCATCGTCAAAGTATTACTACTAACTTTAGTTTGTATCGTACTCTCCTATATTTTTTAAAGGACTTATTTATTTATTTATTTATTTTTATCCATTTTTACTCCCACCCTTTTTTTGCTGTTTTTGTGTCCATTCACTGGGCAACTCTCTGTGTCCATTTTCTGTCCTCTCTTCTCACCCTTCTTCTCCTGTCTTCACTGGGATTCGATCCTCAGAACCTCTAATGTGGGAGAGAGGCATCCTACCACCTGTGCCACCTTAGTTCTAGGATTTTTGGTGTGTCTAGTCTTGGCTCTCCCTTGTGCCACTCTCCTGTTATGTCATCATCTTGCTTCATGGCTCACCCAGACTGGCGGTGCACCCACTTGTGGGCCTGATGGCACACCCATGCACAGGGCTTGGTGGCCCATGTGCCTTCCATATTTTTCTTATTTTCATTTTTACTGGGAGGTCCCAGGGATCAAAAATAGGTCCCTCCATAGGGGATATGGAAGCCCAACCATTTGAGCCACATCTGTTCCTCTGCTATATCCCTTAAGGTTGACCAAAGATACCCAAAGTTACAGTCTTTTCCCATACAGGATGGTCATATAATAAATCAGACTTGGTTTCAGCATTCTGAAAACCAGACCTAGGGAGAAAAACTAGGTCTGGGGACACATGCATGGTTTCTAATATAGTGAGTGTTTAGCCTACCCTGATTATCACAAAATCAGGACAGCAAGAATATTTGCATTACTCAAGTTTTTTTATTGAGCTTATACAGTGGGTGAAACATGTTAATATCCTCAGCATTTCCTTGACCAACAGTGAGCATGAGTTCATTAAGTATTTAGGAATTTTTACTACTATTCTTTTCTGGGGGTGGGGGAAGAGACAATTTCATTTTACAACTGGAAGCATTAAAAGCATTTAGTATTTTATCAGACATGCACATTTTCTGGGGACAGCAGCAGAAAATACACCACTGGGATAACCTTTATTCTGTAAATATCTAACAAATAACACTATACAAAAACATTTTATTTGAATAGGTTCATGACCAAGAAATATCTTAAAGCAACCTCATTATTTTAGAGTCAAAAGAACCTTAGTTATGGTTTACTTGCATTTATTTGTGACCTGAAGTAATGTTGACCCCAATAATTTAATCTCAAGCATTTAGCATTCAAGAAAGAGTAGAACAAATCTTGTTAATTCCCTTCATGATGTAGAAATCCAGAAACACAGTTAACAACAAGGATCAAGTTAAGCTTTTTGGCTTTAAATTATATGGTTACAAAAGGATAATATATCAATCGTAGAGATTTCCCTCTTCCCCTCTAACTGAATCTGCCATGTGGCTGTGTCAGGTGGCAGCAGCCTCAGCAGAAGGCTCTGCTCACAGTTGAGTGGGACAATGACCACTTATTCAAACTAAAAGTTCTGAAGACAGAGAATTGAATTAGAAGCTGCAGTAATTTGTTTCTTTCTCATGAGAAAGGACACATGCCTAGGCTAATGAAAGTGGAGGAGGGTGGGGAAGATGCATGCTCAGTGCAAGAACAAAGAATATATGTTGACCCTGATGCAATGGCCCAATTCCCTCCCTCCCTGCCTCACCCATTTCCCTATTGGCCGGGGCTAAGGGCTTATAATCTTAAGCACAAAAACTAGCCCAATCATGGAATGACACCCTTACTGATGTGGGTTTTGGGGAGATGAGCTACAGGTGGGGGGTTTAACTTGTTGTGATTAAGATTCAAGCAAGAATGTGGGAGGGTTAGATAGGACCCAGACAGGAATGTGGGAGGGTGATGCAGATGGGGAGCAGGGAATTTAGTTTGAGAAGAGACCGTCTTTGTTCTATTTCTCCAATTCCTCCTCTTCTTTTTAGAGTTTATTGGACTCTTTTCACACACTCATTGTATGTGGACTAAACATCTTGCCATGCCCAACATGGGTCTCTCCCCCACCTTTTTTCTTTAGATTTTGGGCACAGATATTTGTCTGGGGAGCTCAGTGTCCTTTGGTCCCCAAAGCCTCTACAAGAAGGATAGACTTTTTTAGAGCACAGAAATCAAGCTGGATGACTTGGGAGCTGGTTTCCTCAGTGACTGTTATAGTTGTGTAAGCAAGGGACTGTCTATATAAAAGGCCGAGTAAGAGTAGAAGTAAAGGGGAACTCATGTTGGGAAGAGTTAAAAGTTAGAGGATCTGAAGATCAGGTGTAAAGGGTTTTGCTTATCTGTGGTCACAGTTTAGGATGGAGGAGTTTCAGGTCCAAGTGTGGGAGTAGAGATAGCTTCATTGATGCAGGTGTAATGGGTCTAGCGCTTTTTTGCAGTTCTTATAACAGTGTCTGTGGTTAATAAAACTTTAAATGGACCCTCCCAGTTAGGAGTTAGTTTATCTTTTTTTCAGGTGTGGATGAAGACCCAGTCTTTAGGCTGGAACTTGTGGACTGGGAACCCAAGATGAGGAGTCTGGGCAATCAGGGATTTTTTTCTGTAGGGAGGAAAGAGTTAAAGCAAGAGAGTGCACATATTTTCTTTAAAATTTATGTTTCCTTTCCATTGAAAAGGAGATTCTATCTTAGCAGGATAAGGGTGTCCAAACAGGATTTCATGTGGGGGCAAACCTAGGTCTTTCCTAGGTTTTACCCTAACCCTTAACAGTGCAAATGGCAGACATTTTGCTCAAGGCAAGCCAGGTTCTAGCATTGGTTTGGTAAGCTGTTTTTTTTTTTAAGCTCCTGGTTCATTTTTTTTACTTTCCCTGAGGAGGGTAGATACCAGGGAGTATGGGAATTGCAGTAAATTTCTAAGACTTTCTGGACAAGGGCTAAGAGGGATACCTGGGTTAAGCATATTCATTAACAATGAAGTTTATCAGGACTTTTAACATGTTCAACGTTCCTCTGTGTATGATTCTAGAAAAGATATTACCATAATTATCAGGCATATATTTAGAATAGGATATAGGTCCAGTACTTAATATTAATTAATGCACTACTCAATGCATAAGTTTTTTTTTTTGAGCTGTAATTAGTAGATTTAAGTTCCAGGTTTGCAATACCTTACATGTTATCTCTCCATGGGAGCAGGCTATAATGCCAATTGTGTTTAAGTTATACTCACAGTATTCTGGTGATCATTGCTCCATTTGGTATGTCCTTCACACAGCCAGCATGCTGCAGCACCATTGACCCTAGAGAGAAGTTAGGAAAGTAGTCTCCAGTATTCCACTGGCCTGGTGTATAGCATTCTTTGGCACTATGAAACAGTGCCAGTCTGGGGGCGATATCCATTGTACATTAGGTTATATCGAGCCATCATTGGCTGTTGTAGGAGTTTGAAGCTGCAATGCAGTCTCCATCCACTTGAGGAGCACAACCAGAGATGTGGTAGACACTTTTATTATTTTAGGGGTCAGTGACCAACCTAGCCAATAACTCAAATGGAGAGGCAACCTGCAGTGTATTGAAGGTCTGGTTTGAATGCACAAGAGAATTTGGCAATGCTGAAGCTTATTTCTTGATTTTTATATACTTTTTAAACACTTTCAATGCAATGTGTTTTACTTCTTACACTTTTACCATGAAGATGTTAAGTAGCAGGTATTTTAGTTTAGCAGTACAGGAAAAATTACTTTCCTTTTTTTTTTTTTTAATAAAAACTGAAGTTTCCCAATGGGATCAAGATTATCTTTTGATACTACCACTTGAATATGCAGACTGAGGTGGTCTCTGACAGGTTTCACTGCTATGAAGTTATTTCTTGATATTAACATCAAATTAAGCTTTTAGTTAGTAATGGCTTCCTGGAACTAGCCATTCAAATGCTTCAGTTTAGAAGATGCTTTTTATAAACTCTCCATAATTGACTACAACTACATAGACTGGTTAATTTACTTTAGATTACAATTAGCAACCAATGGAATTTACTTTATCCATTTAAAAGAGGGCAGACCTACATTTCTTTAACTTAATTTCATTAGATATGAACTTAACTTTCATCACCTTAAGGATTTAATAAATTTATATACTTGGTATTTTATAAACCTATAAAATATAAAATATAGAGAGATAACACTCACACTAAATAAAACAGAAACTGTTACAGTTTATGCAAGGAATGCCTCCCTCTTTCTTTTACAGGAGGCCAAAACTCTTTTAATAAAAGGAGTCAAAGCCTATGAACTGTATTTTTTTATAATAATATATATTTTTTATTTTTAAAAAGATGTTTAGATTACATAAATGTTACACAAAAATTGTAGGGATTCTCATATGCCCCACCTCCCACTCTTCCCACAACCTCCCACATAAACATCCTTCATTAGTGTGGCACATCACCTGCAATGGATAAACACATCCTGGGGCTTTGCCATTAAGCATGGACCACAGTTCACATTGTAGACCACACTCTCTCACACACAGTTCTGCATGTTATATAATGGTATACAATGCCCTATATCTGTCATTGCAATGTCAGTCAGGATAATTCCCAAGACCCAAAAAAGCCCCTGTATTACAACTGCTTTTCCCTCTCCCTGCCCTAAAGCATACAGTGGCCACTGGCTCCACATTAATGTTGTAATAACTTCCACTGTGTGAATCACAATATGTCTGTAACAGAGTACCAGTAAGTCCACTGTAGTCCATAGCTCTTCCCCCAATCTTGAGGAGTCTGAGATGGTGATGTACACTCCACCTCCAAGTGAGAGGGGGCTTATATCTCATGGATAAGATGGAAGGGATTATCCTGCCTGCAACTGCAGGCTCTCTCCATTCCCTGGGATGGCTGTTGTCCATCATCATCTCCCCTCCAGGAGTCCAGGGTGAGTCCATTGAGCTGTAGGGTAGGAGTTGTAGATCCACTGAGATTCCAGGCCCAGTTGGCACATGGACAGCCCAAAGACTATGGTCTCTGGAAGTACACCTACTAACTGTGGCAACATATATAGGTTTGAATCGAAGGGACAGATGGACCATGGGCAGGGAAGACATATTGGGTCCAACTCTGTCACTCTCAGGAACAAGGATTCCAAAGTAGGGCCCACTGATAAGGTGCAAAACTCTGGTGCTATCCACCCTGATATAGGACCTGGGTGTCTCCAGAAGCCTGAGGCAGCCCTCTGTTTGGGGTGTATCCACATTGGAACCCTATGAGGTCCTTTTGAGATGTGCATAGGTGTTACCTCTGGGATGACCTCCTGATTCACTTTGAAGTCTCTTAGCCATATGAAGTCATTTGTCTTTAAGGGATAAGGTATTCTAATAGCATTTTTTTTAGAAAACTTTATTTCAACTTCAAAAAATAAAATAACAAAGGGCTTAACAAATTATGGAAACATTACTTTAAAAAAAAGTCCTGTCCAGGTACATTTATATTATGTAATCCTAAAAACAAACTCAATTGTTTCTCCAGTGTCCCAAAAGATGAATAAATGAGTACAGATCCATTAAATGACAGGACCAAGTTCTCCTTATTGATGAAGAAAATGAAAGAAAAATGCTTTGTCATATTCACATCTCATAAAACCAAATCCCATATTTTTTTACCTTTAGCATTGATACAACTTCTTTGCTTTGCTACAAAAATATTACAATATTACTATCAACTTAGTCTATAAGTTACATTAGTTGTGTATTTCCCATATATCACCAAATCCTTACACTTTGTAATAGAGGAACATTCTCATATTTGTATTATTAACCATAATCCTCATCTAACATTGAAATCTCTAGATTTTATAGTCTCTATATTATCCTCTGTCTTTCAATTAACATTAACCTCTCTAGACTACCCCGTCAGCCACAATCATGTAAAAATTAGCAATGTTACACATTATAAAATGTTACCAACTCTATCCACTTAAACATCTTTACAAGCTTATTAAACATTGTACATACATTCAGCATTAGCTTCCACTTCTCAACTCACATTCCGTCACCCACTATCCTCTATTCTATAGTTTTTTGTTTGTTTGTTTTTGTTTTGTGTTTTTTTTTTTTT
>JAQZBX010071460.1:0-15232 GCA_029593785.1 Cabassous unicinctus | reverse complement strand
TTCTGGGGCCGTTTTAAAGGAAACTGTCTACCTCTCAGATGTACCAAGAGCTCCCACCCACTTGGCCAGGGTGGTTGGGAATGGCCTTGGTACTGCCAGGAAAGCCCTGGGGAGGAGCTGGTAAGCCAGGGTCCACTTGTCACCAGATGTGGACACTGGGGTTCTACCTCACTCCTGTACCAAAGCAGAGGCAGTGGCAGGCCGGCTGTTGGGTGGGGATGGAGGCCATCCCAAAGCAGGCTGCCGTGGGTTTGGCCCAGATGTCTCGCTAGGTTACTTCTCTCTACATGGTTTTGGCCCAAGGCAAGAGTAAGGTATAGATCCCCTCAGATGCCTGCTGCTTCCCCAGTACCCCAAGTACAGGCCACAACTCCCCGTCTGCTCCTTCTACGGTTATGTTTCTGAGCTCACCAGGCCCCCAGTAGCCCTGACACTCCCCTTCACTGCCACCTTCCTCTGACAGGTGTGTCTCTGGCCTGGCCATGCCAGGCACATGGCTTCTGATTTCTTCTCTCCATCCAGGCAGCAGAAAGCATAAGTCAGAGTGGGGTACCAAGCTGGAGCAGGGGCAAAGGCCACATTTTAGAGGCATGCTGATGCAGGGAAAGGTCGAGCTGACTGGCAACCTGTGCCATGCTGCAGGGACCAGGAAGAAGAGAGAGCCTGCAGAGTCACACCACTGTGGCATTCTAAAGCTGAGAAGCCGCCCACCCCAGGCTGCTGGCCCCCAGCTGAGGCACAATCATCTGCCTGGGGGATGGGCCAAGCCCAAGGGAGGTAATCCCCTGACCTCCTTCCAACCTTTCCTTTTGTAAAAGAGGCCAAGGGGCACTGAGTCCTCTGCACATTTCCTCATCAGCCATTTCTATACATGCAACAGTTTGATGGTGGGCTGGCGGGCAAGGAAAATCCAGTCACTCAAGAAGTGCCTGTTCAAGAGGCTGAGAGGACCAAGAAAAGCTTGGCCAAGTCCTCAAAGACTGCAGGAAGTGACAAGTCACTGGTGCTCCTGGGAAGAAAGAGCAGCCAGTGTTCTCTCTTTCTGCTCCCCACAGTCTGGGCGGTCTAAGGATCCCGTGACTGCTTCCTTGGATCCCGGCTTACTCGGAGAGACCCTCCCAGATTCTGTTGCCTCCTGTAGATCCATTTGCTAAACTCAGGACCAGAGTCACTGCAGCTCAGTCTAGGTCTAACAGGTTATCACTTGAAATACTGGAACTGTTCCCAGGCGACTGGGTGGCCAAGAGTGGGAGAGGGGAGGGGTGGGAAGGCTCAGCAGAGAAAGTCACTGGATGATCGTTCCTGTTCTGGATCATGGAGCCAACCAGGATCCAGCCAATGCCCAACCAGTGCCCCCCTTTTTGAGGTGCATGCAGGATGGAGCTCTCGTGTGAATTGAGAGTAAGTCCCCAAGTCTCCGTTCCAGAGCCCTTGAAGCCCTGGTCGGTGGGGATCAGATTCCTTGGCACTTCCCTTGCAGCCTAGATATGGGTTTGGGGAGTGGCAGGGTGGGGAGCGTGTGATGCTCCCCACGTTAAACAATTCAGTGCTGAGTGTGTCTGCAGTAAAGAAAGCTGGCTCTAGGGAAACAACACTGGTAGGAGCTGTATCGTTCCAACCCCAGGATACTGACATATCCAGTGAAACCACAAAATGGACCTACAAGAGCTCTTCCAAAAATGGGCCCCACCATCAGGATTCTCCAAACTCAAGCATCAAAAACAAAAACACCTCAAAAACGGCCAAGAAAGAAAAGAAAAGAAAAAACAAAGGAGGACATTTAGAGACACTCAAAATTTAAATGTTATATATTGTCAACATTACACGAAAATGGGACGAATGATCCAAATGACAGTTTTCTCAAGTCACCAATTCAGATGATGAATTTCTAGGCTTGCTTCTGATGGGATATGGGTCAATTCTCAGGTGTCATAGGCAGAATTTACACAGGGTCTGGCCCAGCGTTAGCTGTGGATATTTTAACCCTGTTTCCTTTGGATTGGCCATCGCAACAGCTCTTCAATCCCCACCAACGGAATCTAGCCCTTGGGCTGGGCAGTGCCCCCACCTCCCACTGCAGACAGCATCCTGGAGGGAGTGGCTAGTGGGCCCCTTGCTTTGAGTCATGGGACACCAGTGGGAAGATTCTGGCTGGTTCTGCTTTACCCATGAGCTGGGAGAACTCTCAGCTCTGGGCTTGCCGCTGGTACAGAAACAAGGCCTCAGTCCCCTTACAGTGGGGGCTGTGCTGGCGACAGAAGGGGACCTAGTATAAGCCTAGAGGTCCCTGGCAGTGGAAAAATGAAAAAACAACCCAATCTCATCACTTCAATGCCAAAAGAACTACTGCTTGTTGTTCCCTTTCTCCTCAACCAGCTGCTGTTAAAGCACCAACAAGCAGAGTGAAAGAGCCACTGAATACCATCTCCCCAGGAAGGCCACTAGGAGCAGGGGGGAAAGAACCAAAGGGAAGGAGGAAAAACCCAGCCCCCAGCAGTCCATCCCAGGCTCGAGGAGAAGTCCTGGGGAGGGGAAGAGCTGGGGAAGGAAGAGTGGTGGAAGAAAGGGACAGAGAGGAGGAAAAAGAAAATACACCAGACATCCTACTGCTCTCCCCCATGATTTCATCAAGAACTGGGTGTTCTCCAAGTCAAGTCAAGTCAGGACTTGCTTCCTCAGAGAGAAAAACAAAATGAAACAGAAAACAACAAAACAAAACAAACAAACAAAAAACACCTTCAGTCTATTTTCTTGGCTGGAAGCCTTAGCAAATCCAGCAGATATTTACACAAGGGCCCAGCCATGTATGAGAACAGGATGACCAGCTTCCCGTGGGTCATGGTCATGAGAGTCTGGTGTCCCGAGGCCCAGATGCGATACCAGGGGCCGTAGAATGGGTCTGAGATGGCCGGACACAGCATGTTGTTCAAATTCACTTCGGTGACCTGCAGGGACAAGGGAGGTAGAATGAGCATTCACCAACCTTAGGCTTTCTCTGGCTGCTACCAGCTCAGCCATATCTACCTAATGGAGGACTAGACAAGGAGGGATTGACAAATCCCCACCTGTTCATAAAGGGGTTTCTCTCCCCTCGGTTTTCAGAGAGGGTCAAGGCTAGAGCCCTCTGGAGGTGATGAAGAGAAGCTGTCCAGTGGAAAGGCTGTTCGGTTCTGCTCAGAATCTTGCCTTCTGGCCGGGCCCAGAGCCCGTTGCCATTCCTAAGCATCTATTATTTGCCTCGTCTCCAGAGAGGAATTGTGGAATAGAAGAGCAGTAAACAGTCCCTGCCTCCACATAACTGGCAATCAATCAAGTTGTGGTGATCAGTCTATTACAGCTGACCTCAAACTAGATGGTGCTCACTGGGCACTCTACACCATGAGGAGAACAGAGGAGTGGAGAGCAATGGGCTCTGGGGTCCTCAGAGATCTCATGAGGGCAGTGGCAGCTGAACGGACGCATGAACGATGGATGGAAGATTATGGCGAGAAATGGGGTGAGCAGAACCTACCCTGGAGGAGGCATGGCCTGAGCATATGTCTGGTGACACCAGGACACGGTCTCTTCTGGAATAAAGGATTCCCAGTGGAGAGCAGCGGGAAGCGAGGGTGTGAAGGCCACAACGCTTCCTCCCCAGGGCGCAAGAAGCATTCACGCAGTTGGCACAGAGCTCAAATCCCCCCCACCCCCATCCCCAGCAAACCACAGAGTAGAGCAATACCCAAGGGTGGGGAAGAGAATGTGACAAAGGCAATGGTGACCGGCTCCATGCCCTAGTCATGCTAGGTCGCGCAAGGCTCCACACGGCTAGTGCTACATTAATGCCACTCGTACACAAACTGGACAGGCCACTCCTGCCCTGAAGGACAGCCACGGCACCTGCCTTCTGAAGACCTTCAAGCCCGTTCACATCAGAGACATGTCCTCAGGGAGGTTAGTGCTTTCTCACCATGTCACAGAGGGGTAAGTAACTCTACCTCAGAGAGCGAGGTGACTCACTCAAGTCAGTGGCAGAGACAGGACTTGCACTAGAGTCTCCTGACCCCCAGCCCCAGCCCCAAGCTCTTCCTCCTCACTTTGTCACCAATATACACCCAGGTAACTCAGCAATCCTGGGCTCTGGATAACTCAACTACTGAGTCCAACCATTCTCCACATGCCAGGCAGTTCTGAACACCCCAGAATGCCACAGGAGTTCCCCAACACACTTCCACTGGCCACACAGCTCTGGGCAGAGCCTTCTCCAGGGCCTGGGAGTAGGCTCAGCGAGGACCCAAGGTCAGAAGCCTCTCCCAGGCTTAGGGCCAGGGTGGGGGGTCCTGCCTTCCCATGGGGTCCACAGCAAACCACTTTCCAGTTACAGCTCACTGCTTCCAACCCAAATGGCCATGAATGAAGGTCATCCTTGCCTCCCCAGAGATGAAAGAAACAGCCATTACTGAAGGATCCCGAAAACTCTTTAGAGAGGCCAAGGCTGTGGATCATAAATCAGCAACCCAGACACAACAATCTGACGTCCTGGCCTTTAGCAACTTGTAATTTCAAAACAAAACGATATAGCAGTGCCGACCAGGATTATCAAGATTTGTGGAGAACTCCACACAGAGGGGATAGAAGGGGATATAACCAAACTTACCAGGCCCAGGATCTGCAAGACGCTGAAGTGATAAAAGAACATGAGGCCAGTTGAGAGAAGGGCCCACCAGAAACTGCTGAGGGGTTCAGGGGTGTAAGCACCTGGAGAAAAAGGGAAGATACTAAGACAGCAGAACAGTGACCCACTTCTCCTCCTTTGCCCCATGGGTGCAGGTGCTGCGTTCCCAGCTGCCGCCTGCTGATGGGCCCCTGGTGGCTGATCAGCCACAGCTGCTGAGACAGCCCCACTGATCTGCTGGGTACTCAAATCTGCCCCTTTCCGACCTCTGTTCTGCCACTTGATGTGGAGGTCATTCAAAAGAAAAGGTTGCTTTTATTATAAAAGTGGTACCTGTTCGTTAAAGGAAATTTAGAAAATACTAACGAATAGAAACAAGATGGAGGAAAAGATGACAAAAATCCCCAGTACTCTACTACCCCAACACAACCGGTGCTAATACACTGGTGTGTTTCCTTGGTCATTTTTCTATGCCTTAGGGTTTTCTTTTCTCTCTTTTTTAAAATTAAAATTTGGAATCTTGCTGTATATATCAATATGCATCCTTCATTTTCACACGTATTTTAACCATTTCCGCATGTTTCTAAAGAGAAATGTCATTGGGAAGGTATGGCATGGTGGTTGAGAGTGTTCCTTTTGAAGTCAAATTTGTGTTCAGATCCTGACTCTGTCACTTATTGGCTGTATGACTTTGGAAAAGTTGTTTAAACTCCCCGAACCTCAGTTTACTTCTGTAAGTGGCGATAAATATACCACCTACTTCTTAGGGTTGTTATGAGTAAATGAAATAATAATACTGTTAGCTCTTAGTACAAGGTTTGATACAACGTAAGTGTTCAGTGAGGGTTAGATTCTATCATTATCATCATCATCATTAAAAGAACTAAAGAATATGCCATATCCAATGGTTGTGCCATTTCCCAGCTGTTAGACAACGCCCTCCCCCTGGAACACCGAGAATGATACATTTTCCCTTTATCACCACTAGGAACTACCATCCCAGTAGGCTTGGAGGTATTCTAGAGCTTGCAGAGCAGGGCTTACAGGATGTTGGGGATGTCACGCTGAGTGGGGAAGCAGAGGGGCTTACTTTCACTCCAGAGTGAAAGGAACCTGGAACTCGCGTCCCCTCCAAGCAAATAGGTGGTGACATCACAGCCTGGAGCAGTATTTTCACCCAAGTCAGTCTTTCACTGATTCATCCATTCATTCAACAGTTATTAGACACCTATTATATTCCAAGCCTTGTGAAGAGCTCTGGGGATACAAAGATACAGAAGACAGGCTCCCTGCAGTCTCAGATGCACAATCTGGTGGGAGAGGCAGACAGGCCAATCAGCAAGCACAACACAGTGTGATGGGGGGGTGGTTAGTCTGTACCACATATAATGGGAGAACAGATCCCAGCCTGGGGAAGATGGGGACATAGGAAATGCTTTCTGGGAGAGTGAGTGCCAGAGCAGTGTCTTGAAGGACAAAGAGGACTTAAGGCAGGGCTAGACATTCCAAAGCAGCCACCTGCACAAAGGTACAGACATGAGTGATAGTGTGGCGGGGAAGTGGGCAGGGCTGAGACTCAGAGGTTGGTAGGACTGGTCTGGTCCAGGCCAGGCCATGTAGGTGCCTGAGGGGGTAGGATTTCATCCTGTGCAGCAGGGTCAAGAAAGCCCAAATTGCTCAAGTCTCAGGCAGGTAATGGGAAGCAAAGGAGTCACCAGGTTCTAAAAGAGACATAAGAGGATGCCAGAGACTGTGGAAAACTGTCAAGCTCATTCCCCTTCTAAAGGGGGCAACCATCACTCAGCCCCATTCAATCATTGCCATGCAGGGATGTTGGCTCAGAGTTGTTAGATTTTTTTTTACTTTTGCAAGAGAAGCCAGAAATATGAATTTTTATGTGGAATTTCCTGAAATGTTGGCAATACATTCAAAATGTTTTAAGAATGCTCAATGGACCAAACAAAACATGCCTTCTGGATGGATTTCAGCCCATGGGTGGCCAGCTTTTGAGCTCTGCTGTAGAGCCACAGAAAGCAGTAGAAAGTTTAAAATAGGGAAGTGATGTGACACAGACCCATGTTTGAGAAAGATTATCTATCCCCTGGTCAGTGTGTAGAGAATGGACTGGAGCAGGGAGAGTCAAGGCAGCAAGAGTGATAAGGAGAGTGCTGCAGGAACCTTAAGAGGGAAGATGACCTGTGAAGATCATAGCAGTAGGAATGGAGAAGAGTAAACACTTCTAAGAGATATCTAGCAGGAAAAAATCACGGGAAAAATGACACTAATCATAACAGGATGGTACTGGCATAAGGACAGACATATAGACCAAGGGAACAGAATTCAGAGTTAGGAAATCAACCTACACATCTATGTCCAATTCATTTGTGACAAGAGTGCCAAGTCCACTCAATGGGGAAAGAATCGTCCTTTCAACTAATGGTACTAGGAAAAGTGGGTATCCACATGCAAAAGAATGAAATTGGACCCCTATCTCACACTATATACAATAACTAACTTAAAACGGATCAACAACCTAAATATAAGAGCTAAAACCCTAAAATTCTTAGAAGAAGATGTAGGGAAAAATCTTTAAGGATCTTGTATTAGGTGCTGGACTCTCAGATATAGACCAAAAGCACAAGCAACAAAAGAAAAAATGGATAAACTGGACTTCATCAAAATAAAAAAAAAATACTTTGTGTGACAAAGGACATTATCAAGAGGTAAAAAGTTAACCTACAGAATGGGAGAAAATAATTTAAATCATATAGCTGAAAAGAGTTTAAGATCTAAAATATATAAAGAATTCCTACAACTCAACAACAAAAAGACAACCCAATTTAAAAATGGGCAAAGGACTTGTATAGACATGTCTCCAAAGAAGATATATAAATGGCTAATAAACACATGAATAGATAGATGTTCAACATCATTAGCCATTAGGGACATGCAAATCAAAACCACAATGAGATACTACCTCATACCCACTAGAATGGCTGTTATTTTAAAAAATGGAAAATAATAAATGTTGGCAAGGATACAGAGAATTAAGAACACTCACACATAGCTGGTGGGAATATAAAAGGGTACAGCCACTGTGTAAAAAGTTTGGTGAGTCCTCAGAAAGTTAAAAGACAGAATTACCATATGATCCAGCAATCCCACTTCTAGGTATGAAACAAAAAGAAGTAAAAGCAGGAACTTGAACAGATACTGGCATACCAATGTTTATAGCAGCATTATTCACAAGAGCCAAAAGGTGGAAGCAACCCAAGTGTCCATCAACAGATGACTGGATAAACAAATTGTGGTATACACACACAACGGAATATTATTCAACTATGAAAAGGAACAAAGTTCTGACACATACGATAACATGGATGTACCTTGAAGACATCCAGTTGAATGAAATAAGCCAGACACAAAAGGACAAATATCATATGATCTCACTGATATGAAATAAATAGAATAAGCAAATTCATAGAGTCAGAAATAGAACAAAGATTACCAGAGAGCTGGGGTGGTGGTAGGGAATGGGGAGTTACTGCTCAATGGGTACAGAGATTCTGTTTGGGTTGATGGAAAAGTTTTGGTAATGGAAGGGGGAGATGGTAGTGCAACACAGTGAATGTAATTAACACCACTGAATCGTACAGATGACAGTGGATTAAAATGGGAAATTATGTTTGTATTACCATACATTATGTGGTTATGCATGACCACGATAAAAACTTAATAAAAAAAATAACCAGGACTTGGATGAAGATTAGATATTGGGGGATAAGCGAGAGGGAAAGATCTTGGAAGACTCCCAGGGTTCTAGCTTGGACATCAGAAGCTGATGATGCCGTTTATTGTGGTAGAGAAGAGAGGAAAAGACAGGGGTTGGGGAAATGATGAACTCAGTTTTAGACATGTTGAAACTGAGGTACCTGCAGAATACCCAAGTGGAAATGTCTCTTAGGCACCTGGATATATCTAGGAAACACAGTGTGATGGGCCATAGTGTGGGCACTAGAGTCTGGCAGACCTCAGTTTTCAAATCCTGGCTCTTTTAATTATTAGCTCTGGGGCCTTGGGCAAGTCTCAGTATCTTTTTTTTTCTTTTCTTTCTTTTTTTCCCTAATAGGAAAGTGGCCATAGAACCACCAAGGCAGAGTTGGCATCAGGTTCCTACCTCTAGGTGGCCATGATCTGAGCAATAGGAAACACCCTCCATCCACCCAGAAAGTCAAGGCAGACATGGAAAGAAAGAAGGTGCTGTGACTCTGCAAACAGGTACTAAGCGAAACCTCCCTCACATGTGTGTTCCAAAGAAGGAGAGGCGTGTACTGTTCTTCTTCAGATTCTCCACATTCTCTTTCCCACTTGCTGGGCTTTAATGACCCTACTTGGGAGAAGTCTTGGTATCTCTTGAACTCAGTATCACTCTATAAAATGGGGTGGCACTGCAATTTTATAGATCATGTTTGTTGGAGAGATCAGAAGAGATCATGGAAGCCCTAATTATAGTACTGTAGCTGGGACTTAACAAATGATGATTATTTTTTATTATTAAGTGAGTCTCAGGCTCAGTGAAGAGGTCGGGGCTGAACACAGAGATCTAGGTGTCATGAGCACATACTGTTAACCAAAGCCATTGGAAGGTAGGTAGGCTGAGAGAGGAAGACCTGGGGCAGAAGCCGGAAGAACACCATTTAAGGACAAGGGAAGAAGAGGAAGGAGGAGACGGGTTCACTGCAGGTAGGGGGGTCTTCTGTGGGAGAAGCTCAGGTCTGCTTTGTGAACAAGAAGGCCCTTTGAGAACATAAAAACTCATCCCTCCATTTTATAGAGGGAGAAACTGATGCTGGGCAGTGTCATAACCAAAATCCCAACAGCAGAGCATTGGGGAAATGGGCTCTCAGGCACAGCCAAGAGATTCACTGCTCAATGCTCCTGTTGCCACTTGTCTAAACAGACAAGAATCCAGAATCCAAAAAGGGCCAGAATCCAAAACACCACCAAATTATAATTACCTGTTTCCCCATCTATCTACCCCTCCAGACTGAGAGCACTTCGAGGGCAAGGAGCATGTCAGAGTCGTTTTGGTATCCCTAGCGCCTAGCACAGGGCTTGATTTGTGACAATCCATTGAGCTATATACATATGATTTGTGCACCTTCTTTGCTTGCTGAATGGGTGTGAACTGGGTACTGTGTTGTTACCCCTGCTGCTGGGGCATAAGGGGGAGAGGGGGAACCAGAGGGCTGACAGGTGCTTAGGCCGCTCATCCTACTACTAGACCTAGGGAGTCTAAGGCTCCCGAGCCATTTTCCCAGTGTCCCTTCCCTTCAGGCTCTGCTTGGCTCCCTCTAGTGGCCGCTGAGCAGCAGTGACAGGCCCCACGTGCCAGGTTGGTGGCTTTGAAGAATCCTATGGGAGGGAGAAGTGGCCTCAGTCAGGAGGCAGCTCGACAGCCTCGGTCCTGGGAAAAGCTGGGGACAAGGCTTCAATGGCTGGCTCAGCGCCCCCATCATTGTGCTCCTCCCCTGCCTTGCTGAGGCCCCCCTCGCATCACCAAGTCCCTTACCCTGCCTTGCCCTAGGCTATGGGGAAAAAGGAACACTCAGACACTGCCAAGGGGCATGTTCCTTGGTGCTCTTACTGCCCTGTGCCCAAACCTCCATCTTAGTACCATCTGTGCTGTGTTGCATCATCCGCTCCACCCCAGTTGGTTAGCACTCTGAGAGAGGGGCCGTTTCTGAATCACCTCTTCACCTCCAGCACCTAGGATATTCATAGTTACTGCATGGACACAAGAATAGCAGAGTTTCTGGAGGATCCTCAAACCCTTTATAACCCTTTGGCTCAACAATACTACTTTGAGGACTACAATCGAATACCTTAAAAAAACAACAACCAACAAACCGCCCCTATTTGCACAAAGATATTTATATCTGCCCTATCTATACTATTAAGAGACTGGAAACAAACCAAATGGAGAAATAAGTTAAGTAAACTATAGTACCTCAGTATTGTGCAACAGTCCACTGCCATTCAAATGAAAACCAGCCAAACTAGGTACCTATGTGAAAAAAAGTCCATGGCTAGTAATGGCCAGAGTAAAAGACAGAACACGAAAGGTACACTGATGATAGAAAATGCAGCTTAGTGATTTAAAAACACATGCCTTGGGCTCAGACAGCCCTGGGTTTGAATCCTGGCTCTGTCTCAACCTATAGGGGTGGTCTTGGGCAAATTTTGGTGCTACTTCTCTAAATGTGTTCTCCCATATGTAAATGGAAGGTAACAGCTACCTCTCAGGGCTGCTGAGTGGAATAAAAGATATATAAAAGTATATAAGGCAGTCAGGCTGACTCACAGATGGTAGCTGCTATTTTTATCATGATGACCACAACCATGCAAAACCTCATAAAATACTGGAAGAGGATGGAGACTCTTGTGAGGAGGAGATCTCTGTGAGGGGGACTTTGAATGTGGTTTTCATTGCCTTTTCACTATTATTGGTTCTTTCTATTGAAAATGTGAACAAATATTCAATTTCTTTGAAAAATCAAGAAAAAAAGAGAAAACACTCTGAGAATAGATGCACAGTCTACACAGACATATGCAAATTGTATGCAAACACACCTCATTCCTTTTTCTCTACACCTGGATATGGCCCATGGGATAATTCCCATGGAAAAAAAAAAGTTTTCTTTGAAAGAAAAACAGAAAACTAAGGCACTCTCAGAAAAATTAAACATATAAAACTTTTTTTTTCTGGCTTTAGAAAAAAATGTGACATTTTCTATAAGTATTTTCTCTCCCAGGAGGACAGAAGCATCTCTGCTCTAAAGGTAGGGGAAAACCAGGATAATAGCTTTTTCAAAAATCAATTCCTGCCAGAAGAAAGCTTTATGAGTGTTGAAAAAGAAGTCAATTGCTTTACCATCAGTAAAGACTGATCCCCAGAGGCCTCCCATGGGCCCTTTAGCTCATCCTATAATCCCATCCAGGAATGACTTACGCCAGGGAGATGAGACTGGGCAGGGTAGCATCTGATTCACCAATCTTCTTCCTGCTTCCTTCAACTCATTCATTTATTCATGTTACATTCATTCAACATCTAGTGCATGCAGCCTGGATGCCAGACTCCATGCTAGACAGTGGGGATAGAAGTCAAAGAGAGTCCCTGCCCTCAAAAACTGCCCTGCAGTTCACAAGGGGATGATGAGATTTTGTCACAATACATAACAGTAACACTGAGGAAAGGGAGCTGGCAAAGAGGACAGCTGAGGTTAGTTTTGAAGGACAAGTAGGATTTGGGGTTAGGGAGCTTGAAGGAAGGAAAAGACATTTCAGGCAGAGAGTACAGCCCAAGAAGAGGTGAGGAAGCATGAAACAGAATGATATTTGCATGGAATTACAAGCAGGTCTGTGTTACTGGACCATCAAGTGGGACGGGATGCGTGTTAGGAGATGAAGCTGGAGACAGGCAGGCGGGGCCCGATCACGGAGAGCCTTAATTGCCATGCTGGGAAACGTGGGCCTTTATCCTATATGCAATGATAGGGTTTTAAACGGGGGAATAACAAGGTCAGATTTATGTTGCAGCTAGTCAGAGTCCTCTGGCAGCAGTGTGGAAGATGGACTGGAGAGGGACAAGACTGAACCAGTTCAGATGCTGCTGCAGCGGTATAGACAACTTGGCAATCTGTCGGACACGAAGGAGAAATCTAGGGGGCCTCCCAGGTCTATGGCTTCGGTAACTGAGAGTAGCTGATTTAGGGGAGAGATGGGTTCAGGTTGGAGCAGGCTAACACCGAATGCCTATAGGATATCCAAGAGGAGCTATCGCTGGTAGTCTTTGCTTTAACACTTTCAGGAAGGTAGCAGCGTAGGAGCTGCGTGATAAAAGAGGAGAAGTTTTCCAGGCACACAAGGTAAGGAAGGGGATTCCAGAAAAAAGGAACAGGATGTGCAAAGTCACAGAGAAATCTTCAGCCAAATGCCCTATATTCTCAATCTCCTCTCTAAATGTCCCCTTCAACTTCCTGCACTTACCTGACGTAGCGCTTCTCCTGAGGCACCTGCTTCCTCGGCAGCCCTCTAAAGTAGTGACTGATTTTTCTCCTTTGGCCCGCACAGGTAGAGTCGGAATTTCCTTTCTTTCTATTGCTGTTTCCAGACCACTGGCCCTCCCTTTTCCCTAAAAACTCCACCACAACCATGCTATCCTTCCTTTTCAGAATTAGCTCCAGGACATCCCACCCCTCTGCCCCTGTCATAGTACCTCGAAGATGTTAGCACCTGGTTCACTACCACTCCTTCCAAAATGATTCCCCACATATTTCACGTTGCTCTCAACATGTGCTTAGGTGAACTTTTCACTCTCCTGTCCTCTCCCTTCCTTGGCCTCCTCTCCTCGATGATTTTGTCTTCCACCGTACCTCAGCCACTGGTCCGCATGGTTATACCTGAGACCTTATAATTATGAACATCTGTAGCCCCTCCATAATCTCAAATCCAATCATTCTCTTTTCAGCTATCACTTCTGTCATTCCAGCTTGCTCCCTCTAACCTTGACTGACTCCAGCACTTCTTTGACCCCACAAGAAATCTGCGATCCATCGGTCCTACCATCTCTCTGCTGTCCCTCATGGCTCCTTCTTCCCTCCTTAAATTCCATGGCCCATTATTCTAATTCTCCCTTGCATACACCCTGAGCTCCACTGCTCTTCTCACACATTATTGGTTGCAACTGAAACACACACACACACACACACACACACACACACAAATGCACAAACCCTGCCCCAGTCAAATCCAAATCTTTTTCCTCTCCTTGCTTATACCTACTGCACAGCTGAATATGGCTGCAGAAAACAATGGCGCTAACCGTTCTCGCTTCAAACACAGGATCACATACCTCAAGTGCCTCCTTCATGTTGCCAGGCAATCATATTGTCCCTCCCCAGGTCAATTCACTCTCTCACAGTGCTAGGATACAGTTTACTCTCTTCTCAAAGCTTCAACACCACTACCCCATTCTTGCTCTCAGATGACGACCTTGCTTCCTACTTAACTGAGAAGAAGAAATCAGACAAGAATTTCCACAAATTCTCATGCATATATCTAACCACCTAGCTATCAGTGCCTACCATGCTCTGCCTTCACTCCTGTTACTGCCAATGAACTGCCCAAGATTCTGATCAAAGCCAGCCCTTCCACTTGTACCTAGGTCCCGCACCCTCTCCCACCTGCTCAACAACAGCACTCCAGTGACTGTTTACTCTTTCTCTTGCATCAACAATTTCTTCCTCTACCGGATTATTCCCATTAGCAAAGAAACGAGACATAGTGTAATAGTCTTCATTCTAAAACAAACAAAAGACACTTGATGCCTCACTTTCCTCTCCAGCCACTCCCTCATTTCTCTGCTCCCCTCTACAGCAAAACTCCTTGAAAGAATTGTCTACACCTGTACTCTCCAATATGGTAGCTACTAGTCACATGTGGTTCTTGAACACTTGAAATGCGGCTAGTTTGAATTAAGATGAGCAAGTAGTGTAAAATGCACACTGGATTTCAAAGAATGTAAAATACCCCATTAATAATTTTTAATTGATTATATTGGACTACATTTTGGATAGCCTGGGTTAAATTCACAGAGACAGAGGATACCAGGGGTCAGGGGTGAGGGGAATGGGGAGTTATTGCTTAATGGATGCAGAGCTTCTGTTGGAGGTGATAAGAAAGTCTGGGTAATGGATGTTAGTGATGGTAGTACAATACTGTGAATGTAATTAATACCATGGAATTGTACACTTAAAAGTGGTTAAAATAAGAAATTCTGTGATGTATATATGTTACCACATACAAAGTTTTAAAATATCTATCTACAGCTATCTACATATAAAATATAATTAAGATTAATTGTACTTGTTTCTTTTTCCTTTTTAAAAAAATGTAACTACTAGAAAATTGAAAATTATCTATGTGACTCACATTATATTTAGAAAATTGAAAATTATCTATGTGACTCACATTGTATTTTTATTGGACAGCACTGGTCTATGCTCTCTGTCTACAATTCTGTTCTCCCTATTCTCTAGTAAGCCTGCTCTAATCAGGCTTCCACTCCCCACCGCTCCACCAAAACAGCTCTCAATAAGTCCATAAATGGACTTTGACTTGCCCAATCCAGTGGTCAATTCTCAGGCTTCATGTTATGTACCCCTTCATTCTTGAAACACATTCTTCACTTGGCTTCTGGACAACCATTCCCCCTTGGTTCTCCTACCTCACTGCCTGCCTCGTCTCAGTCTCCTTGATGGTTCCTCTTCACCTCCCTGACCTTTACATGATGAAGAGGATCAGGTTGTAGAACTCAGAGCTTTCCTCTTCTCTGCTTTAATTCCCTAAGTGTTTTAACCAAACTCATGACACAAAGTTGGGGCTCAATAAATATCTGAGGAGAGAATGAAGTGAGAGCCCAGTATATTCAGAAACTTTATACAGTTCAGTATCATTGGACTATCATGTGGGAGGGAGGGAGTGGCAGGAGATGAGGGTGAGGGCCAGATCATGGAG